>JWZX01001861.1:0-12133 GCA_001275005.1 Chrysochromulina tobinii | reverse complement strand
CATTAAACTATTATTGGGTTAGCATCTTCGTGCACGTGCTCATCGCCGTTGCGCTCAACTTTGACTTCCTCAAAAAGTATGCATCGGCCATCGGCGCCGGAGACCAAGCAGCCATCGAGAAGCTCAAAGAGAAGATGAGGGAGGAAGGCGAGTGGAGCGACGAGGCTCCATATTTCTATTTCATTCCTGCTAAATTTGTAGAGGAGTGCACGACCCGATGGTTGCCTCCCATGCAGGAGCTGCGTCGCTACGGTCACCTAGAAATGAAAGAAATCCGTCTCGTCGACGCGTTCGAACAGGCGGAGGAGGAGGAGGAGGAGGAGGCACCGCTGGCAAAGGAGGAGGCGGCGGTCGAGAAGGTGCGGGCCCAGAAGGCGGTCAATGCCAAGGACATTGGCAAGGGCATCGACGCGTCAAATCAAGCGGCCGATAAGGAAGCGGCCGATAAGGAAGCGGACAAGAAGGAAATTCAAGGCATCGACATGGGCGATGGCACCGACGTGTTCAAAATCAAGAACATCAAGGACGTCCTCTTCGTCAGCCATCGCTGGGAAGAGCCTGGTCGGCCCGATGTCAACGGGGTGCAGCTGCAGGCCATCAAGGAGTATCTCAAGGAACACCCCGAGATCAAATGGGTCTGGTTCGACTATTCATCGATGCCCCAGAAAATCGGTGGCATCGACGCTCGGACTCAAAAGGAGAGGGCCGAGTTCCAACTGATGCTCGAATGCATCCCCAACCTCTACCTGACCGCGCAGGTCCTCATTCTCCTCGATGGGTCGTACGCGTCCAGGTTCTGGACGCTGACGGAGGCATGGTGCTCGATGCAGACGGCCACAAAAAAAGGGCTTGAGAATTCTGTTTCCTCAACGGAGGATGCTGACTTCAAGGGCTTGGATGTGCAAGTCGGGTCGAGATGCACGATTAAGTGCATCCACAACGCAGCTAAAGATACGACAAGCAAAGGTCTTGTTGATCTGGTTGCCACTAAGACGCCTGTGGAAATTTATGGAATCCTCGAGAAGCCAGACGTGGGCGTCACCAACGCAAAGGACAAGGAGACCATGCTGCCCAAGATCCTGAAGATCGATGAAGATGTCATTGAGGGCTTTGAGAACGGCTTTAAGAAGCTGCAGAGCGAACATCAGAGCCCTTCACAGCCAAACTCGGGAAAGCTTTCTCCCAAAAAGTCTCGGGTGGCTCCTTCGGACTCCACAGGTGATGTCACTGCCTTCAATGACCAGTGAGTCATACATAGTGTATGGCCCACACACACCGGTCACCGCGAATGCGCGGCGGACCAAGCCGGTAAATGCGAGGATGCGAGACGGGTGACGCATGACGGGTGACGCGTGACGGCCCAGCCCAAATTGCTCTCGTCATCGAGTGGGCGTCCGTGGCGGGGCGCTCGGCGACGGACGGCCCGTCGAGGTCTCGAGGACGACAGCAAATATTGGGCCGGGTGACGCCCCAGGGCCCAGCGCGGGCGGCGGTGGCGCGGGGTCCGTGCGCTCGACCCGTTAATTACGGTTCCAGTTGCTGACGCATGCTGACGGTTTTCCTTCATGTTTTCCTTACTGGGCCTTTTTTCCCTTGTGTTGACCGAGGGGAGCGGAACCGTCCGATTTGAGACGGTGGTCTGCTGGGGCGTGTCGGTCGCGAGCGCGGCCGCGGGGGATTCGCGATGAAACTGACTATGTGACTGACTGACTGACTTTTTTTCCAGCAGTTAGGTCCTCGGAATATCGATGCCAATCTTCGCGCACGCGGGCAGTAACGCCACCAGTTTCGCGTCTTTCGTGCCGTGAACGTTCACGCCCACACAAAAGGGAAAATTTACCCGCTTAACGCTTCCCAGAGCGTGTCTAAGATTCGGTTGCCGGTCTTCACTGTGTCCTGTTTCACTGTTAACAAGAAAGCCCAAAATGGCGCTCTTTTCGACGATCTCGACGATCGCCATTGCCTTTGAACCGTCCACAGCTGCCTCAGTATGCGCACCGCGCACCTTTCGCAGCACGCCTGTGCTAGCCTCTGTAGCTGATTTCTCGGGCGAGTGGTGCATGGATCTCAAGGCCTCCGACTCGCTGGGCCCATTGTTGCGCGAGCTCGGCGTGTCTCGCATGCTTGCGGCGGTCGTCACGAGACTAGCCGTCACGCAGCGCATCGTGCAGACCGGTAGTACCGTGACTATTGAGGTGAAGACTCCGCTCTCGGCGGAGACGCTAGAGCTCAATCTGGATGGATCTGAGGCCCTGCTGCCTGGGGTCACTGGTGGCTGTACGAGAGCTTCGACTAGGTGGCTCGACCGAGAGCGGATTGAGACCCGGCAGTGCGTTGACCAGAGCGGGCGCCTCGACGATCCCGATGCGCGCCTCTTCGTCACCACGCGCTCCTTGTTTGACGCCGGCGCGGGGCTCCTCGAGGACTGCGCGGTGGTGGCGCGGAGCTCAGGCGAGGTCATGAAGCCCAGGGCGACTGCAAAGCGCATCCTGCGGCGGGTGGTACCCAGCCGCGCATCTACGACGAGCATGCTCATGCCTGGATTGCAGTGCAGCGAGGATGACGGCAGCGTGCTCACCGAGAGCAGTGTGGAAGCGGCGCTGAGCGACCTGCGAGAGCAGGCCAAGGCCTTTTTCGGGTGCCATCCCGAATCGCTTGCGATCGGAATCACGGGTGACGTCACGCTGCTGCATCTCGACGGGCCATGCGTGGTGGTTCAGTTGAGTGGTGCCTTCTGGCATCGGCGCGAGACGGTGCTCGCAAACACGGCCGCCTTCTTGATGAGACGAATCCCCGAGATTGCCGAGGTGACGGTGCCCGACGAGGAGACGTTGCTCGATGTGCTCCGCGACGAGGAGACGGGCGAGATCATCGAGGACCGGCGCGCGCCTGACTTGACTGGCGACCGGCAGACGCTCATCTACCAGGGCATTGATCCGGACACGCGCGGGCCGTTCGCGAGCGGGTACGGCGGCTTCCGCGTCGGTGGTTCGATCTTTTCGTAGTTGAGAGAGGAGGAGCGAGGCGCGCGGCGCGCGCGCACAGCGCAGCAGTCACACAGGGCCATGAAGCCCAATGATCTTGGAAGAGGCTTGTGAGAAAGAAATCAAAACCGGTCTCTAACTAAAGCGGCAGGTCATGCTATGCCTACTGCAGCGCTCACCCTCACGTCAGCGCTCAAATGCCATCGCTCGGCCCGACGGCATCGGGCATGCCGCGAACCTGATCGGATTCTCCACGCACCGCGCCGCCACACGCCGCCGTCGGACTCTCCGAATGTATCTCCGTCTACGCCTCGGCGCTCGGCTCTGCGGCGCTCTGTCCACCCTCGGGCGGGGGTCCACCGGTGTGTGCCAGGGCATTGGTGTTTCGTCACAAATCGTACCGTTCCCGAATAGAAGTTCGATTGCGGAATTCGTCCGATCTCAGGCATCTGTTTCCCCCATGGTTTCCCCCCGTCCCGCCCAAGACGCAAGAGACCAAGAACGGACCGCGCGCGCCCCGCCCGCCGGCCCGTCACCAGGCCCAATTGCTGTCGTCAGAGAAGCGCTGGCGGGCTCTGAACCCCCCTCAAACCACCTCGAAGCCTGGGTCAGCTCTGACTTGTCGATCAATCCGTTCTTGTCCGAGTCCATCATCACGAAGAGGGAATCAACAGCCTTGTCGCTCGTGTCCGGCACGCCACTCTCGTTCTTGAGCAGCTGGGTGAGCGCTGGAGGGCTCTGAGGGCTCTGCAGCTTCTTAACGCCGTTCTTAAAGCGCTCAATGACATCTTTATCGATCTCCAGGATCTTGGGCAGTATGGTCTCCTTGTCCTTTGCGTTGGTGACGTTCACGTCCGGCTTCTCGAGGATTCCATGCATTCCTTCCGGTGTCTGTGTGGAGACAAGATTCACAAGACCCTTGCTTGTCGTATCTTTAGCTGCGTTGTGGATGCACTTAATCGTGCATCTCGACCCAACTACAACATCAGAGCCCGTAAAATTGGCTTCCTCCGGTGCGGAAATAGAATTGCAAAGCCCGTCTTTTGTGGCCGTCTGCATCGAGCACCATGCCTCCGTCAGCGTCCAGAACCTGGACGCGTACGACCCATCGAGGAGAATGAGGACCTGCGCGGTCAGGTAGAGGTTGGGGATGCATTCGAGCATCAGTTGGAACTTGGCCCTTTCCTTGAGAGAACGAGTGTCGATGCCACCGAAACTACCGATTTTCTGGGGCATCGATGAATAGTCGAACCAGACCCATTTGATATCAGGGTGTTCCTTGAGATACTCCTTGATGGCCTGCAGCTGCATCCCGTTGACATCGGGCCGACCAGGCTCTTCCCAGCGATGGCTGACGAAGAGGACGTCCTTGATGTTCTTGATTTTGAATGCGTCGGTGCCATCGCCCATGTCAATGCCTTGAATTTCCTTCTTGGCCACCGCATTCTCGGCCGCCGCCTTCTCGGCCGCTTCCTTCTCGTCCGCTTGATTCGACTCGTCGATGCCCTTGCTATTGTCCTTGCCATAGACCACATTCTCTGCCGCCGCCTTCTCGGCCGCCGCCTTCTCCTTTGCCAGCCGTGCCTCCTCCTCCGCCTGTTTGAACGCGTCGACGAGACGGATTCGTATCTTTTCCAGGTGACCGTCGTCGAGCAGCTCCTGCATGGGAGGCAACCATCGGGTCTTGCACTTTTTCACAAATTTTGCAGGAATGAAATAGAAATATGGAGCCTCGTCCCTCCACTCGTCCTTTTGCTTCATCTCGTCTATGAGCTTATCGATGGCTGCTTGGTCTCCGGCGCCGATAGCCGATGCATACTTTTTGAGGAAGTCAAAGTTGAGCGCAACGGCGATGAGCACGTGCACGAAGATGCTAACCCAATAATAGTTTAATGTGCACGTATCGTAGCAGAAGAAGGGTAGCTCCCAATACATCAACCCCTTATCGTCAAAGTAGGCAGCCGGGCGCGGCAGCCGCAGCATGGGCACGAGAGTAAGGAGGCGCACGAGTGAGTAGCACGCACTCATCAATTGCCCAAGGCCCAGCACCATGGCGACGAGCATGTGTTTGGAGAGCAGTTGCGTGTAGCCGTTCTTTAGGCTTGCACGGCCAGTGCCAAAGACGAGAAGCGAGCCGAGCAGCCACGCTACCCAATTGAAGATGAGAACGATAGCCAAGTCGACACTCACAGCTTGCACCATTGGTGCGTACTGCACGGCCTGGCACAGACTCTCGAACGAAGCGTAACCGCAATTGGGCAGGGCATGGCAGCTAGCATTGTCGCTCTCGAACGAAGCGTTAAACGTAGTCCAGAACGCGTCCCGGTCCGTACAGGTGATGCCACTGAGTGAGAGCTCCACAAAGGGTACCACCAGAATGTATGGAATGACCACCCGCGACATTGCCGACACAGCATAGACAGTCAGACAGACGCCGAAGATGGTCAGGATGCTGAGCCGAACTGCTTGCAAGTTCACAAATGTATGGTACTCGGCTTTTTGGCTGTATTGGTAGTCGATGATGGATTGCACAATCTTTGTGACCATATACAAAATCAGTGCGATCACGAACGGGGCGAACAGGAGAAAAAGGAGGAGCGCCTTGGTCCAATCGGCTCCAGCTTGGTAGAGTAATGCGTACCCTAAGAGACAGACCCAAAACAAAGCAGCCTCAAAGGCCTTTGGACATGTCCAGATCCGTTGATCCCATTTCCAGAGACTCAGGAAGTATTTCCAGAGACGCACGAGACGCTCACGAGAGATCACAAGAGCATCTCGCATGGAGCCCTCCCCAGTATCGAGCTCCTCGGGCGGACCAGTTTTGAGCTTCACCGTGTAGACTTGCGTCTTCTCGTTGTACTCCTTCACATAGCCAAAGCTCTCATCTCCGCTGCTGCGCTTCACGAGCACGCGGCTGCCATTGGCGAACTTCTGAGCCGGTTTCTTTTCGATCTCCGCCTCATCGAATTTCTCGTCCTTACCAGATTCAAGCTCCACGGTGTATGGTTGTTGCTCCTTCGCATCGTACTTCTTCACATACCCGAAGCTCTCATCTCCGTTGCTGCGCTTCACGAACACGCGGCTGCCTTTGGCGAACTTCTGAGCAGTCTTTTCGATCTGCGCAATGAGGAACGAAAGAATCCACAACGGAATTGTAATCAACCCGACAGCGAGCGCGAATTCTCGCCCAGTCTCGAGCTGCGTGATAGGCGCAGACAACGCCCACCCCGCGGTCACGGTAGTGATCTCAAAGTGTTGAATGGCTGAGAAAGTCAAAAAGGCGGGTCCTGGCACTGCCAGAAGGATGCGTGCCAATATCAAGACCCGGTGTCGCTTCGCTAATATGAAGTCCAGTTTCTGGCTTCCAATTGTCTTATTGTTCTCCACTTTTCGACGAAACGAATCCATTCTCTTCATTCTCTTCAACAAGAATGAATGCTCTTCGCTGCCATCAGCCCCTGTCTCCGCGGCAGGTGTTTCGTTCGCTCGCCCTAGCCATTTCGTTGACATGAGAGGAGCCCGCCGAAGCCTGCGAGACTCGAAACACGCGAAAGTGACCACACGCTCGCGCTACAGATACGAGGCATGCGCAGGCGGCGTCTCAAGCGGCGCCGCATACCTGAGCACGCGCACGCGCGCGCACGCTTCGACCTCGGTCTCAACATTTCAGGTCAGTTCGGTTCCGGAACGAGCGACGTTTCCCACAAGTGCGCGTTAACGTTACATGTACCGGTAATTTTCCTCGTTCAAATCTGAGGTCCGCAGTTCCTGGACCTCAAATCTCTTTTAGGAAGGTCCAGCCGAAGTCATGTTTTGGAACCCGGTTGTGTCGCTGCTGCGCATGCCGCCGTGGGCGCTCGTCTCTCTCGGAATGGGCTCCGTCGCCAAGTGGCAGGAAATCAAGCAGGTCTCGCAATTGAGCTGGCTCGCTATCCGTGGCACCGATGTACGGAAGCCAAAGACTCGATGCGCGCTCGCGAATCGAAATTGCAACGTCTACTGACTGGCCGCCGCACACCTTCGAGTGCCACCTTCGCAGGGTGCCAAGTGCGAGCTGTGCACGGTCCTCGTCGGCATCATGTTAGCCAAGCTCGACGTGACCGCCCTCAACGACGGCACGATTGACTGCCAGACAATATGCCTCGGCTTGCCCTTCAAGGCTCAATGCATCGGCACGTGCGGCAAAATCATCGGCGCGATGGAGAATAGCACGGCCTTCCCGTGCAACGGAGCGGGCTTCTGCCCGGCGGTCGACGAGTTTGGCCAGGTCTCGTGCACGGGCGGGCCGCTCGGCTGCACGCCCAAGACGGCATGCTTCTACCAGTTCCCCGGCGGATGCCAGCTCAAGCCAGGCGTCGCCAGCTGGAGGCGGATGACCCATCTGGTGAGCACCGAGATCGGCGCCCTCGGCGCCGCCTTCCGTCAGCGCCCGCCACTCTGCTCCCAGGCCAAGCCCAACCAGCCTTGCATTCTCGACCCTGAGGGGACTGGGATGCTTGCCAACTACGTAGGGCTCGGCCTGTACGTGTATGGGTTGTGGTGCTCGTTGCTCGCGATCGAGTCGCCCGGCGGCGATGATGACCGGCAGTGGCTCACCTTTTGGCTCATTGCGCTGCTCCTCACCTTCACCGAGGGCTTCTATGACCTGTTGCTCTCGCGGCTACCCATCTACTATGAGCTCAAGCTCAGCTTCCTCATTTGGCTCATCTTCCGCAAGGTGTGCGCGAGCTCTCGCGAGCTCCGATCTCCCGATGATCTCCCCTCCGTACCCACCCAACGCCCAAGCGATGCGCGAGCTCTCGCGAGCTCAGATCTCCCTACGATCTCCCCGCCGACTGCCCCCGACTCCCCTCCGTACCCACCCAACGCCCAAGCGGTGGCGCTCCGCTTCCTCCTTTGGTTCGTCCTAATTAGGCTCATTAATTTGGTTCGTCCTTGGACAGGGAGCCGACGAGATCTATCGCGAGCTGCGTCGGCCGGTCGCGTGGCTGGTGCGACGACGACGTGTCGAGCCGTTGGACGAAGAGGTCGTGGCGCTGCTGCCCGCGAGCCTGCGCGAGCGGTACGCTACCCTCAAGGCGTCCCTCAGCTCGACCAGTCCATCCTCGAGTACCCAGCAGCCGTTACTGCAGCCGTTACAGCAGCCGTACCGGCAGGTGCTCGAGGAGCTCTGCTCATCTCGGGAGCTCGCCAGGTGCCAGGGGTACGTTGTCAACCGGCACGGGATCGAGGCTTGGCAGCAGCTCACGAAGCAGTGGAATCGGTTCGACCCGCGTTTCCTCCAGCTCCGGATCGTGCGTGCGAGCGGCCTGCCCAACCTTGACGATCCGGACCCCGCCAGCCTCGACCAGTCAGATGCGTACGTGGTGGCCTACCTGATGGCGCCCAGCACGGCGCCCATCACGGCGCCCAGCACGGCGCCCAGCACGGCGCCGGCGGTTGAGCAGGCGCCTCTAGCATACGGTCTGGCGTACGGAATGCTCCCTGCTGGGATGGGCGAGGGCGTGCTCGCCAGCGCATTCGCCGCGGCCGCCGCCTACGGGCCGACGGCGCTGCACGAGCTGGCGTCAAAGTTTCGTCACTATGCGCGCGTGGGGCTGCTCGATTCGAGATTGCCCGAGGGCGCGTACGGGCGCGTGAGCACGCGCGTGGTGCGCGACTCGCGCGAGCCGTACTGGAATGAGGCCTTCGAGCTCCGCCTTGAGGGAGGTGCGACCTCGAGCGACGGGATCTACGACAATGACGAAGCCCCGTTCACGCGGCTCGTGCTCGAGGTGTGGGATCGTGACTCGTTCATATTCGGCCGGTCGGACGACGACTACCGAGATGACCTCATCGGGGTCGCCGAGATCAAGCTCACACCTTTGATGGATGGGCGCACGCACACGTACGAGGATGAGCCCCTGCGCCTCCCGGGGCGGAGCGAGCAACGAGGCGCGATCACCGTCCAGCTGCGCTTCGAGGGCACGCTCCTCATGTACAAGTAGTGCACGCACTTCTGTGTAGCCATGAGGGACTAACTCTTCGATCGGGCTTCAGGGGGCCGCGACGATCGTGATTCGACATACGTGAACACAGCCCGGGCGGCAGTGACTTGGGGGGCGTCGACCGCTGTGAACTCTAGATCTCTACTGTATCACTGAGCAGCTCAGAGAAAATTTCGAATCTGATGGGAGAGATGTTTGCAACAGTTTCGGATGCCGGTAAAAACGAGTTTCCGAAAACGCCGGTCCAAAAACCAACTCTGTCCTGCAGCGTCGCTGTCCAGCTTTTCGCCGCCAACCCAATGGCGTCTGGGCAGGCGTGGCACTGGGAGATCATCGTCGTGCCCGACGACCCTCCGCGGCCGCCGTCCTTTCCATCGCCTGCGGCCCCCCCGAGTGTGCAGAGCTACGTCGTGGAATGGCTCGAAGACGATCTGCACCAGAAATGGATAGCGGAATGGATAGCGGTCGGCGTGCTGCTCAGCCTTGTGGTCATGCTCATGTGGTGGCTGTGCGTTCCCGCCGAGGGAAGCTCAGACGCACACGTGCGGCTTGTGGATGAGGAAGCGAAGCACAGCCCACCCGAGCCGTTCGAGGTGGTGCTGCAGCGGAAGACTCCTGGCGAGGAGATCGGCATCGCCATCGGTGCCGACGCTGAGAACCACGTCGTCGTGGCTGGCATCCTTCCAGGCACAATCGCCGAGGCGTACGGCGACGCGATCCAGGTGCTGGATCGTATCCTCAAGATCAACGGCAACGACGTCACCCCCGAGACGGACTTTTTCGCGCTCATCAGTCCAGACGTGATGGAGGTGCGTCTGCTGCTGCTGCCGGCAGACGAGGGGGACCGCGTCAATGAGGGGGAGCTTTCGTCTAAGCCGGCATCATCTTCGGCCGAAGGATGGCTCTCGCGGTGCTGCAGGGCGCTCCGTGCTGCAGGCAGCTCAACGTCGACCGCCCTGGTCGTCATGCCCGGGAGCCCGGGAGGCATGCCGCCCGACGTATTCAAGCTGGTCCTGCCTCCGCTGCCCGGCTTCGGTGCCATCCCGTCAGCAAGAGGCCCAATCTCGGCGCGCACCATGTCGGCGGAGGCCGCCGAAGCTGTCCGTGAGCTCAAGGAGCCGATCGAGGGTCTCGAGCGCGAGCTCCGACTCGCGCGGGCCGAGATCGCGGAGCAGGCCGCGCTCTCGAAGCGCTTCGATCTCGAGCTCGGAGCTCAGAGGCAGCGCGTGATGCTCGACGAGAGCCAGCTCGAGAGCAAGGAAGCGCTCGAACGCCAGCTCAATGAACGGATCGCGACGTGCTTGGTACGCCGCCGCCGCCGCCGCCGCCGCCGCCGCCGCAGCCACCTCCTTTGCTCCCGACGACCAGACGGCCCGACGGCCCACCACATGCTTTCCCTTGAGTCTTTCCCTTGATTCCCATTCGCTGACTTCCCCCGCCTTCCCCTGCCTGGCGTGCCTCTCTGCGTGTGCAGGTGCGACACTACCAGCTGCTCACGGAAATCCAGCGCGCAGGCGTGGGGCGCGAGGGCACCGCGCTAGGCGAGCGTCTCAAGGTGGAGCGCGAATGGACCGCGCAGGAGGTGGAGGACATTGCGGCACTCGGGCAGTCCTCAGTCGAGATGGTGCAGTCACTCACCCCTCAAAAGAACATGCTGATGAACATCATCGATACGTTCACGGAGGTCGACCAGACGATGAGTCAAGCGGACGTGCAGCTGAGCCTCGCCCTCGCCGCTCTGGGGACCCTCGCCTCGGAGCACGGAGACTGCCCTTCGCTCTTCGTGCTGCGCCGTGCCGACGGCCGTCGACTCGCGCCCGTGCTACCCCCGCCTGAAGTCCTGCCCGCGCCCAAGAGCGGCCCTCCCTCTACGGCGCTCTCTACCATCGATCAGGGCGAGTTGGAGCTCTTCTTCCTGTGCGCCTACGATCTGCAGCCGTCCTCCGACGACGCTGTGCTCCTCATCGACCGGCCGGTCGAGTTCGCCAAGAAGGTCGCGCCCGCGATCCTCGCCACGCTGGCCGTGCTCCATGCGGCGGCGAAGGTGCCACAGCTCAACGAAGCGATGGAACAACTCTCACCAATCCTTTACGAAGACTTGCCGTCGGCCCCAGCTGCCCCGGTGGCGGTGGCTGTGAAAGATGGCGCTGGCGCCCTCCCGCCCTCCCCCGAGGACATCTACGCAAGGTTTGCCGGTAAAGGTGCGAAAGGCGGAGCGGAAGGGAAGTCGGCTGGCGAGGCTGCCGTTGCAGCGTACTCGGCCGACCTGCTTGATTGGCTCAGCAGCTGCGGCGTGAACGTGCGTGACGTGCAGGCGGACTTGGAAGCGCTCACGGCGGCGCTGACCGCCGACGACGACGCGCCGCTTCCGCCGAAGCGCTTGTTCGTTACAGACTTCCCCGACCAGCTGCGCGCCGCGTATTCACACCTGGGCGCTCTCTCGGAGCACATGCAGCATGAGCTCACGTGTGTGAGCGGCGCGACCGATGGCTCCTTGGTGTGGGTGCGCCACGACAACACGACCAGCTTCGAGATCGCCACTGTCGGCTGCGCACTCTACACGGCGCAGCAGCGGCGGCAGCAGCTCATGGAGATGGAGAAGGCTCACATGCAGTCAAAGGCCTCTTGGAACCCCTTCGGCTCGGCCTCCAAGACACCCAAGAGCAAAAAGCAAAAATTCGCGCTCACGTTGAGGACGGGGGCGGACGACGCGCCGCCCACGCCGCCCGCCCATGAGTTGATGCAGCAACTCCATAGCCACGTTTCCTCGCTTGAGCGCCAGACGCGCCGGCGGGTCGAGTCGGCGCGCCGTGCTTGGTGCCTCGCGCTCCTGATGATGTGCTGCTCCTTGACGATCGTCCTCCTTCTCGGCATGCAGCTCGTCGCGATGCATGTCAGCGTCGCCTATCGCGAACGCGTGGCAGTCGCGATGCACATGGTCGGAGGCGAACCCAGCGACTTCTCGGGTACTCCCGCCTCGTCCTCATCGCCCTGGTGGTCGTGGATCTTCCCTCTGTTGCCCATGCCGCCGCCGGCGCCCACACTGCCACCCTATCCTCCGGCGCGCGCACCGCGCCCGCCGCCGCGGCGCCCGCCGCCTCCGCCGCCGCCGTCGCCAAGGCCCTCGCCACCACCGCCGTCGCCAAAACCACCACCACCACC
>JWZX01001859.1:0-23796 GCA_001275005.1 Chrysochromulina tobinii | reverse complement strand
AGAGCCCGCTCGCTGTCGCTCACGCCCGGCGGGTACGTCGACGTATATAAATAAATTATCCCCGCGCCGCCATGTGTGGCAGGAGCCAGGACGCGCGGGTCCCTCCGAGGGGGTTCAAGCGGGGTGTTACGTCGGACGCTGTGTGCTGGGGGCCGAGGCACAGACGACGGGCCAGGCGCCGGGCCGCCAGCGCCACGGCGGACGAGCCCGCCATACAGTCGAGTGAGCCATACAGACGCGTCTTACGCGTCTTGGCTATTGAGTCCTCCTGTGCGCTCCTCTCCACACGCGCTCTCTGTGTCTCACGTCTCGCCGCCCCGCCACGAAGATGCCGCGCGCTCGTGCCGCCTCAACTCGTTAAATAGACCCGCACCGCGGCTCGGCGGTCCCGGGGCGCCAGCGGTAAAGCGCCCCCGAAAATGCAAAAAGCCGTGTCATCCTCCCCAGCTGCATCCTAGAGTCTCCTACAACCCACATCCGTGTTCCAGATCCGCGTCAAACGGAGACGAGCTCGGGGAAATTGAGGAAGAGCTCATCACGGTCCATGACGTCGTTCGTGTCCTCGGGTGTCCACAGCACCTCTGCCGCGAGCAAATTGTCGTCAACGCTCACGGCCGCTGCGAGGTTCTGTAGCGCATCCCGCAGATCGCCATTCTGCGAGATGGGTTTGAGCGGCTGCGCGCTCCTCAGCAGCACCACGAGCGTCGCCACCATGTACGTCGGCTGCCCTGGCGCGGTGCGCTTGAGCGCCTTCTGCTCCACTTCCCATTTCGAGCGCTCCGTGACGACGAGCCGGTTGTAGGCGGCGTCCACGTCATTCTTGAGCAGTCCGGCAATCTCCGACTCGGTGCGAGCCGCGAGCCAATCTTTCGAGGAGCGCAGGATAGCCAGGCACGTGTCCGAAACCAGGGACTGAAGCCCTAACTCCGAATCGGTGTCGGCCGAGCTTGCGATTTTGTTGAGCTTGCCAAAGAGCGAATTCTGACGATCGTCGCAATAGCAAGCTACCTGCAAACAGAGCGCGGCTCCCGGCTGGTCAGAGGCTTCGATGCCACGCGACGACCTGAAGGATGTGAGAGCAAGGCCTCCGACCGCGAGAAGGACGAGCGGGAGCGGCAGCCCGAAGCCGAAGCCGAAGGGCGAGAAGCCGAAGGGCGAGAAGCCGAAGCCAAAGGGCGAGAACATCGGCGGTGCCATGTACACATTAGTGACGCCGCCGCCCCCGCCGCGGTAGCTGCCGCCGCCACCACCACCGCGGCCACCGCCGCCGCCGCCGACGCGGCCGCCAACGCGCCCACCGGATCGTGCTGCTTGCGCCGCTTGAACTGCTGAGAAGGCAGTGATCGCCGCCGCGGCTGCTGTCAGCGAGCGCTCCACAGGAGCACTCATGACGGGGCCAAGCGCTGCACGTGTATTGCGCAAGTAGTGGCTTTGCTGGAGTAGCCCGGTCGTAGGGCACACTAGTGCCGCGAGAACACACATCACTTGGATACGCATGTTGGAAAGACGAGAAAGATAATTAAACCTGATTGGATTACCGGTACCGGACCAAATTCATCTTCGGCGCACCCCTGCTGACCACCTGAAAACCACCTGACCACCGACCTTCTCCTTTAAGCACCCGTCTTCGGGGGCTGCTGTCGTGTGAGCAGCTGTGAAAGCAGTTGCTCTTGGACGACATGTGAAAGATCCTCCAGCTCCACCTCCTCGGTCTGCTCCTCCACCTCCTCGTCCATGTCATGTTCCATGTCCTGGTCCTCGAGAGTTGCTGCAACTCTCTGGTTGCTATTGTCCTTCGGCCGCAGTGACGGCCGCGGTGCACTGCTGCTGCCTGCGCCGCCGCTGGTGCGCGCGGAACATGGATCGTCCGGCACGAAGTAGCCGCTCGGTAAGCCGGTGCTCTCCCCACAAGTGCGCACGGCGGCGACGACGACGACGCAGAGCACGGCCATGAGGAGCAGCGCCCCGACAGGATCGTCGGCGATCATGGCTATCATTGTGTCAGTCAAGCCAACGCCTCCATGATCGGCGCTCGATCTGAGCGGCAGCAGCAGCGGTGCACTCGTCATGCCAAGCTCATAGGCATCGGAAGAGATCAAGGAAGAGGCGAATGGCGATGGCGGTGGTGGTGGCGGCGGCGGCGGGCTCTGCCTTTGGCTCAGCTGCGGGCTTGGCGGCGGGCTCGATTTAAATAGGCTCGATTGCGGCGGCGGTGGCGGTAAAGTGTGGACCATGACGGACGTGGGCACGAGCACCGTGGGCAGCCTGTCAAGGAGATCAAGGCGTCGCTCGTCGAGCTTTGGCCCTTCCCAGTCTGTGACAAGCCCTCCGGTGCTCTTGGCATCGGGGTTGATCGCCCCATAGAAGGAGCCCGCTATCGGGTTGCTCCGAAGGTACTCGATAAGCGCTTGCTGCCACACCATGTCGTCCCCGTCGAGCTTGGCGCCCCAGTCGACGACGAGGACCGCGTGCGGTGCGTTCGCATGCTTCGCCGCATTCCCCCATATACGATCCCACACGGTCGCCAGGTTGCTGGGAAAGTGGCGATCGTGAAAGTAGTCCTGGTGCCCCGTGCTGGGCGCATGCAGCTGCGCACCGTACACAATCTTGGACGACGCATCGAGAGGGCGCGGCACAGTGCTCGTAGCGTCTACATGAGAGTAAGAGCCTTGCCCAACAGGCTTGGCCGAAAGCCGCACAGGGTTGGTGAGAACGCCTTGCAGGTTCTCACCCCACCATGTCGTGAGCATCGCGTCCTGCCCGGCGGCCGATGGATAGGCACATCCCTTGTCCTGACTCGAAGTCTGGCAGTAACCGACGCCCTCGACGACCGCGAGCCATCGTGGGCAGACGCTAAGCGTTGCGTCCGCGATCTGGCCTGCGACTACGTCCCATCGCTCTTCTGGAAAGTAGCGAGCGCCGGCAGGCGGCGGTGGCCGCGGCGGTGGCGGCGGTGGGCAAGTGCCCTGCCCATTGTTCGGGAGGCAGTGCCTCAGGTCGCCAATCGTAGGCATGAACTCGTGCACGGGCGGTTGCTCCGATGCCTCGCGAACATTGGGCGGCGGACCCCAAGACATGCCATGCGGCGAGTTGAGTAGATCGGCGCCAAACACGTTCCAGAACCTGACCGGATCACAAAAGCGCCCAGCAAGTGCCTCCCACCCTCGACGCATCTGCTCCGCGCCTTCGCGGCCGCCAATGTAGCCCGTATCGTTAGGCACGCCGTTGCGCATCGTCTCGATGGCAAGGAGGATGAGCATGCCATGGTCGCCCGCCGTCTTGACGAGGTTCTCTAGTTCGTCTTGGGTATTTGGCGGACAACCTGTCAACGCGAGCGGGACGCGGATGGCGTTGAAACCGCGTCGTCGCATGGCATCAATGTGTGCCGCAAGTGGCGTTCTCGTCGCCCACGCGCCGCCAAGCCTGCACAATTTCGACTCGAAGCCGTACCAATTGAAGCCTTTGAGCGGCAGGCCGAGCTCATTGTCATCGTGCTCAAATGCATTCGTGAAGATCTGATGGCCCTGCACCCAATATTCGGAGGCCAATCGGCCAGTGCGCGACGAGATGCCACTGACGGTAATAGCCTCGATGGGGAATAGTAGCACGGTGTAGAGAAGCAGAAAGAAGAACGTCTGGGATGTTGGCATTCCTTCTGAACCTCGAAACACGTCGACGAAATATGGAGATGCATGCTGCACGCATCGTTACACGCATCGCCTACCGGTACAGTGAGTCTCCGCGACATTGCGACGGGGGGGGGAGGGGGAGGGGGGGGTCCTGGAGAGAGTGCATTTCTGCGCAATTGCTCTTTTTCATGCGCTATTTTTCTTCATGCAGCGGCCTCGCACCGTCGCGGCCCCTGTGCAGTGGGCATGAGGCCGCTCAGTGTCGATATTCGCTGGGGCATCGTCCTCACAGTACTCGTCGATGGTCTTAACTTCGAACAGGTGTGAAAGCGGTTCAAGAAGCTGCACATAGAGTTCTCGCAGAGGACAGCGATGTGCGAGCTGGCCTGCTACCGAGACCACAACGACGTTGTGAAGCCGACTGGGCCCAGGCGCCGCCTGATAGCACATTGATGAATAGGACTCCACCCAGTTTGACAGCAAGCGGCATTGCGTGCGAAGCTTCCATGCGAGTTCAGCCTGCAGCTCCCATGCGCACATAGTGTGTGTGCTCGGGAGCCGCCTTTTCGTGCCCTTGCTCCTCCTCACAGATGCCCTCTTCGATAGCATTCGAGCTGTCTGTCTTCCCGTCTCACCTCTTCTCGGTGGCTCTCGACATGCGTAAGCCGCCGCCAAGGCTCCCTCCGACCTGAGTCTCACATCCGCCAAGATAAGATCTGATAAGATGCCTCTGCCTCAACCCACCCCGCAACGCGCCATGATCTGGTCATTCAGTTCATGTGGCTGCTGACCTGCACGCCAATCCCGCTCCTGTACGCCGCGGCGCCGCCGGAACTCTGGAGCAGCGGCATTTAGGGTCGCTGGCTCCGCACCTAAGCCACTTGCGAGAACGCGATGTTGCTACACGTCGCGTGCGTCCCTCGCTTACATGACTGACGCACGTCCGATCGCCTCACGCTCTAGCAGGTCGCCGTGCATGCCGCCATCTGTCACCGCCGTCACCGCCGTCACCACTGCCGACGCCGACGAGCGCACGCGCGTGCGCGCCGCACACGCGATCGGCGCGCGATGTCGTGGCGAGGCGCAGCCTCGGTGCAACGACAGCAGATCAGCGGTTCAGGCGCTCCGGACGGCGCGTGTTTCACAAGTTCGGCGGACACGCGTTTGTGAACGTGTGTTAAAGAATGCGTTTCTAGCATGATGACAATCTCGGACACACCTGATACGACATTTCGAAAAAACTGACCGTGACGCAACAGCCGATAACAGCACACAGATCACAGCAGTCACGACCGTCCGGCGATTCGCGACGAGCGAGAGGCGGCCGACGAGCAAAGGGCGGGCGCGGAACCCTGCAGAGCACACGAAGCCGGGCCGGCATCCTGCGGTGCGGAGACGACAGCGGCATCGAACTTGAGCGGGGAGGTGACGATGGCGAGGTGGCGGTGGAGACGACGGCGACGTCGAACCTCTGCACCGACGCGCCCGATGGCGCGCCCCCCCTCAGGGGAACGCAAAGATGCACTCGACACCGTCGCGTTACGACGGTGTCGAGCACAGGTAGCTTCCGTCGCCGCCGCCGCCGCTGCGGCCTCCTAGGGATCTCGACGACGTGGGCGTCAAGCCGCCGGCCGAGGCACCGCACTCGGTGCTGGTCGCGCGGCGCGGCACGCTGCGTCGGCGTCATCATCTTCACACTTGCACAGCACGCGTACACTCACGCCAATCGATCCCACCAAATCGCCGTTCTCTGGTTGCTCCATGACGATGCGCGTGCCCACGTTGCGGATGCCGGTCACGACGAAAGTATTGTACTTGCTCGTCTCGTCGTCGTCATCGGAGTCCATAAAATCAGATTCGCCCTCGAGGTAGAGATGGGCGCCGCGCTTGTTCAGCCCGTCGACATCGCCCACCACCTTCGCGCCCCTGGACGCTTGGCGGGCCTGCCTCGGGGGCCACATCGCCCGTTTCACCGTCCGCGAGGTCGGTTGGGGCTGCGAGGGGTACTGCGGCCACGGCAGGTGCTGCGGTGGCTGCGTGTGTCCTCTTCCGGGTTGCTCGCATGCTGCACAGGGGCCGCGACGGTGCGAGGCCGCCGCAAGAAGAAAAATAGCGCACGAAAAAGAGCAATTGTGCAGATTCGCACGTTTCTCCGGGACCCCCCTCCCCCCCTCCCCCCCGGTGACAATGTCGCGGAGACACACTGTAACGTTCACACACCGCGACGTAGCGGCGTCGACAATGGCACATCCAAGCGCAGTCTCGCTGGAACAGCCCTCGAGCCCATGGAGGCGGCGGTCAACTCAGCACGACGACGATTGCTCGGGCTCGAGGACCGTATTCCGTGGAACGCCGTGAAAAAATCGTGGGCGGCGACGCAGCAAAAGTGGAAGAACATTGTGACCTCGGCGCTGGACTTCAACGCGCTTGCACAGGAGCTGCTCGTGCTCGAGTCGATGCTCACCTCGAATTCGATGGCTCCCGATTGGCAGTCACATAAGGCTGCCTGGATCATGCGCGTCAAGCAGTGTGCCGGGCCCGCCGTGCTCGAGCAGCTGGTTGGCGTGCTCGAGAACACCATCCAGTGGCACCGCATCCTGGTCGCTCCCGACGGCCGGCCGCTCTCAGCGGAGGAGCTCGCCTCAGGCCAGTTCGGCGTCGGCGGCTTTCCTCCGACGCCGCTACCGCCACCGCTGAGCCTCACGCTGACGGCGCGCGCCAATGGCGGCGCCGGCTCGAGTGGTGCAGCCAGCCCATCGACGGTGCCAGACCCGCCCGATGGCGTGCCGCGTGCCGCGGCTCGCATGCAGATGCTGCTGCTGGCGATGGGGGCGAAGGACTACGACCCGAAGGTGGTGGTGCAGCTGCTCGACGTGATGTATGTGTGGACGGCCTCGGTGCTCAACGACGCGTCACTGTATGCGAGGATGCGCGTGCTCGGGAGCGATTCAGCGACGCGCCAACATACGCTCCAGCTCGCGATGGCGGCAGAGCCACCGATTGAGGAGGTGGACGTGGTGCTCGCGGTGCGCGGGCGCGCCGAGCACCTGTGGACGTCAGCCGCCGCGCGCGATGTGATCGCGCAGCAGGCGGCGGATATCAATACGGAGCCGATGCCCATTTTGCCTCGCCAACCCGTCGTGACGTTGCCCACGGACCTGTCGCAATGCCTGCCGTGCGCGCACGCAGCGGAACCCCGACCCTGACCCCCATGCCCGAACCCGTACCTACCCTGTCCCTCGAGCCTTGCCAAGCTATGCCCGCCGCGCTGCTCTGTTGGCCGCCTCTTCACATTCACACTGTGGCCGCCTCGCTCGTGCGCGCTCGACCACTCTCATGCGCATTCACACTCTTCACATTCACACTCTCATTCGTCGCCGTGTGCTGCAACCTGCGTTCACATTCACAGGGGCGCTCGCGCTCTGCTACGGCGTGGACTCGATGTCGAAGAGGAGGATGAAGAAGAGGCGCCGTGCTGGGCGTTAGACGCCCACGGCCTGTACAGCGCGGCCGCCTCGGGTACGCTCCCAACCGTGCCGTCCGCGCCCGCGGCGGCTCCATGGGGTCATGCTGCACCCCCCGCGCCGGCAGCGCCATGGGGCGCGGTAGGAGCGGCTCCCGTGCCGTGCATTCACACTCACACTCACACGGTGCCGCCGGGAGGCGCCGTACCGGGCGCGGTGGGAGCGGCTCCCGTGCCGCCGGGAGGCGCCGTCCCAGGCGGGCTGCTGCCGCCTCAAGGAGCCCAGCACGGCGCCGCTGGCTACCCGGTGGTGCCCAAGTTGCCCGCGCCACAGCAGCAGCCGAGGCCGGGAGGTGGCGTCGGCGGCGTCGCCGTTCCCTCTCGCCCCGGCGATGCAAAGAGGCAGCGTGCGCGATGAGCTGGCGCACGCAGTGATGCTCACGCGCCCCCTCTTCCGGGTACCCTCTTCCGAAGAGCGTGTGATGTGGATGTGAACCGGCACCCTGAGCGGCGAGGCGGATTTTGAAGTGAACGAGCAGGTCGAAGACTGTTCATGGTATGTTGTGAATGAGCTCCGTCCTCCGAGATCTCCTAACTCGACCAAAAAATTCCGCGGATCTCGTCGAACGCACGGGACACGGGACTCACGCGCCCTGATCGAGCCAAGCCACTAGAGAGTCGGGCGAGGCTTCAGGACGCTGTGAGCATCATGCCGAAGCTCAGCTCCCTTGTCGGCTCGCTCCCAGCACCGCCTGAGCCCGGATCCTTGCCTGCGCCGTCGATGGCATTGGGCGGTGGCCGTGGTGGGCCAATGGCGCCACCGCCGGCACCTCCTGTAGTGCCCTTGGCACCAGATGAGCTCCACGGCCTCGCGTCGGCGCTCGCCGCCGGGCTAATTGCGGCCGATACCGCGGAGGCCGAGGCCGAAGCCACCGGAGCGGAGGCAAAGGCGGCAGAGACACCGGAGTCGCCGCACGCCACGGCCGAGCCACCGCCAACCTTTGAGATAGGCACCACCGCCGAGATCGTGAACATGCTCTCACATGCCTTTCCTGGCTTTCAGCTGCCACCGCTCCTGGCGAACGTTAGGTTGCGCCCGGCGAGTGCTCACGCCGTGCGCCTGACGCTAAGCTTCAGCCCAGATCTGGTCGCGCTCGGGATGACGACGCCCTACGATGGGATGATGGAGGTGGACGATGATGCATCTCGTGAGGACGCTCTGATCGAGGCCCTGATGCACGCTAAGGTGGCGGGGGTATCGGCGTCCTCGTCGCAGGCGCCAACCCCAGTGGCATCACCCGCGGCGGCACAAGCGCAGGCGGTCTCCACCCCTCCGGCGCCCCAAGCGCCCCAAGCGCCCCAAGCGCCGTCCCAAGCGCCCCAAGCGCCGTCCCAAGCGCCCCAAGCGCCGTCCCAAGCGCCTAAGGCGCCGTCTGCTGCCCGAGCGCCGCCGCCAGCTGCCCGGGCCCGAGCGCCGCCGTCGCCCAGCTCGCTCGATGTTCGACTGAACATCGTGCCAACGAGTGCGTTCAGCCTGTACACTGCCCTCTCCTTCGGCACCCGCATGCAAGCGCCGTCCCAAGCGCCGCCCGCCGCCACCGGAGCATCTGAGGACGTCCGCATGCAAGCGCCGTCCCAAGCGCCGCCCGCCGCCACCGGAGCATCGGAGGACTTGTACGACCTGTTGCGGACTTTGCGGGCGCAGTTACTGGCGGGGGACTACCTCGCGTCGCACCCTGCGGATCCTTCACTGCTGCCCGACGCACCGCCCGTGACGACGCGTCTCGTGATCCAGCCTCGCTCAGCGGGCACGGTGTGCGTGCGGTTACACTTCCTCTCTCCAGAACAACTCGCCGACGAGGACGAGGACGAGGACGCGGGCGCGGCGGCGGCGGCGGCGGCGGCGGTGGGTGGGGCGGCGGTGGACGATGAAGAGGAGGGCCTCGAGGTGCTCGAGGTGGGCGCTGCACCGGGCGGCGGTGACTTGACTGCGCTGCTCTCGATGCTCTTCAAGCAGATGCAAGGGAGTGAGATGGATCTGGACGGGCTGACGGCGAGCCTCGAGCGCGCCGGCCTCGCCGTTGAACGCGTCTCAGCCAGCTCAGCTGCGGGCGCCGCATCGGGCAGCGTGCCAGACGATTGGGAGGCCACTGAGGCGGCCGAGGCGGCCGAGGCGGCCGTGGCGGCCGCGGCGGCCGCGGCGGCCGAGGCTGCGGCTGCGGCTGAAGCAGCGGCAGCGGCGGCGGCACGGCCACCCAAGCGCCACGTGTACTCGAAGGCTGAGCTGCTGCAGCTGCAGCATTCCACAGGGTGCTCCGCGTGCCCACCGGAGCTCTTGGAGTTGTACGGTGACGTCATCGTCGAGGACGGACACACTGCCGAGAAGGGGGCCAGAGACAAGATCTCAAAAGATGCTCAAAGAGAAGCACGCGCTGCCGCGCGCAATGGCACGGACGGCGGCGCGCAAGAGGCCGCTGGGATGGTACCCGCGCCAGCGGCAGCGCAGTCGCCCGCACCGACGAAGCCGTTGACGAAACCCTCGAATGAGAGGCTGCCCTCAGTGCAGCCGTCGCCCGCCGCCGCCGCCGCCGCTGCTCGCACTGCCCCACAGCCTGCCGGCGCAGCGGCGGCCGCCCAAAGGGTTCCCGCGCCCGCTCCCGCGCCCGCTCCCGCTCCAGCCGCGGGCTTTGTGTGGAACCCCGCGTACCTGTCGGCGCGTTCCGTAACGGCCGCTCCGCCCGTCGCGCCACCGCCCGCGCAGGGGCCGCCGCCGCCGCCGTACGCGCTGCCGGTAGCCACTGCTTCGTCAGCTTCGTCTGCTTCGTCACAGCACCTCATGAGCATGCTCGGAGTCACGACGGCTGCCGCGGGCGCTGCTGCCTCGGCGGCGGCCCTGCCGCCGACGATGAGTGCCGCCGCCTCAGCCGCCTCAGCCGCCTCAGCCGCGTCAGCCGCCTTAGCCGCCTCAGCCGCCTTAGCCGCCTCAGCCGCGTCGCAGCACCTCCTGGGGGTTCTGGGCATCCGTTCACATGGCATCAGCTCAGAGTTCGCATCCGTTCACACGCCACTAGGGATCAGTTCACACGCCCGAGGCGCGCCTCAGGGCGAGATCTTACATCATGCGCCCCCCCCAAAGGCACGCCCAGCCGCCGCCCAACCACGCCTGGGTCTCGAGCGTCGGATGGCCCCGGATGGGCAGCACTACACGCGCTCCGAGTTCGAACTCTACTTCGGAGGGCTCGATGAGTGGCAGGCGGCCGCGACACCAGCGGGCGGCGTGGTAGCGGCGCTGCCGGCGCCGCCGCAGCCTGTCGATGTCGCGCTGCTGCCCCCGACGGCCGCGCCAACAGCACCGACCCCCGAGGGGACCGTTGGCGGCAGCAACGCGGCGTCTCGTCATCTGCTCGGGTTGCTCGGGGTGGGTGGCCTCTCTGCAGCAGGCGCGGCTGCAGCACCGGCCATGCCCCCCATGTCGGTGCCCGGGATGCCAGCACAGCCAGTGAGGACTGTCAGGGAGATGATGGCGGCGCGTGCACAAGCGCCCCCCCCGATGCCGAAGCTGACGGTGCCGCCGGCTCCCTGCATGCAAGTGCCCACCACGGCGCCGAACCTGATGTTGGCGCCGTCGCCTCCCCTGGCCTCCCTCGGCTCTCCCTGGGCGTCAGCCACCCCATCGGTGGCACAGCCACCGGCGCTCAGCTCGGCGGAGATGTTCTCGCGAAGATGGGGCCTCGGCACGCCGGCCGCCGCACAGCGGCCGGTACCCGAGCCAGTGCAGCCGGTCCCGGCCCGCCGTGCCGTTCCGAGCGCGCAGCCCTCCTGGAGTAGCGTGCAGCCAGAGTGGGCGAGCGCAGGCGCAAGCGAGGGTGATTTCCTTGCCCAGCTGGCCCAGCAGACCGCTAAATGGCACCTCGACCGTTGAGGTGTCGACTGATGCCTTCTTGCCCGTTTGCACGCCAGGACGGAGCGTTGAGGTGTCGACTTGCCGTTCCAGTGGCCAATGACCGGCGGTGTGGGAGGGAGCTTTGACTGAAGCTTTGACATCATGACACGCCACGCCACTTGGGAGCGGCACGAGATGGCGTAACGCATACGAGTACGTGCGAACCTGACGCACATGCGAGTGTGTGCATGCCACTGATGCGCCGAGATGGGGCAGGACAAAAGTTGGAGCTTGGACGCACCACAGGGATCCAGGTGGTGTCACTTGATGTGTGTGCGAAAATAGTAAAAACGGCACACACCTCGTTGCAGGCGGGTCGCCATGGACGTCGACCGGATGAAAAGTCTCCGAAGTATTGACGGCGCCAGCAGCAGACCGCTGGGAGAATCCTTCGAAAAGATGCGCACTTTTCACAATCTTCCGAGTCAACAAAGGAATCAATTCATCGATGGATTGATGCGACAACGTTCCTTGTCCCCCAGCCACTCGGGGCGTGTGCGCAAGACGCTGAGTCGCAGCTCGTCAGAGTGCGAGATCCATGCGCGTGTGCGCCGAAAGCCGTGCTCGGCCTCCGTCTCTCCACTCTTCCGGGGGCGTGACGAGCAAGATTGCTCGCACCAGCTTGCCGGGCGGGGGGCCCTTCCTCATCAGCTGCTCTCGTGCATGAGCCATCTCGAGCTCTCGCGCATGGACGAGGACAGCGACTACTCCGAGCTGTGCCAACCCGACCAGCTCTCCCGCTCGCTTGGGACGAATGGTGGTGCGTCTCTTTTACCGAAGAAAATCTCCTCCGCTGGGGAGTTCTGGGACTTGATTGAGCGTATCCGCGTGCCGACGACGAGCGCGGTGCTCGAAGAGCGGGCTTTCGCGCGCTCGCTGCCATCGACCGCGCGCGCGTGCGCCACAGATCCCAAGTTTCTCAAGGAGTGTTCGTCACGCCAGATTGATCGGATGGGAAGCGGTGGCGGCGCTGTGATCCATGGCCATCCAATCTTCCAGGCCGCCGCCTTCGCGCCCGCCGTCTCCGCGCCTGCCGCCGCCGCCGCCGCCGCCGTCGCGCCATCGGCGCCGCTGCCGCATCTGGCGCACTTGCCTCACTTGCTCGAGCGATTCGGCGGCTGGTGGGCTTCGACACCCTCGGCCGGCGCGAGCACGAGCTCGGCGGCGCCTGCTGGCAGCCAAGGCGAGATGGCGGCGGAGGCGGCCGTGCCCACGCCGGTGGTCGTCGTCGATGCGATGGAGACCACCACTATGGCCTCCAGCGCGGCGAGCCCTCTGATGTCATTAGTCTCACCGGGCGGCCTGCCGTCGCCCCTCGCCTCGCACTCACCAGGCCGTCCCCCGTCGCCCAGCGGCATGGGTGAGGCAACGCCTGCATGCAAGTGCTCACCACGGCGTCCCACGTCGCCCAGCGGCATGGCAGAAGATCAAAAGAAGTTGATGTTCTTCGGCGCTAGCATGACTCGGGAGCGCATGCTGGCGAACATGACCAAATTAGGCGAGCAGTTGACGGAGAGATACCCGCAGCTGACGGCGGCGGCCGCTTCGGCCGCGGGCACGGCGGCGGGGACGACGGCGGCGACGCGAGTTCACCTGGACCGAGAGATCACCTGGACGAGAGATCACCTGGCATTTGCACCGGCCGCCCCTGCCGCCGCCGGTTCGGCTGCTCTCGTCGCCCCAGGCCTCGCAGAGCCGTGCATCATCGACAGATCTCCGATCTCCGCTCGATCTCCGATCTCCGCTCGGAGCCGTGCGCCCTCGACCGATCTCGTCATCGATAGATCTCGTGGGCCCTCGACCGATGCCCACCTTCTCTCCCCCGCCACTGATCCGTCCGGATCGGAACATGGCGCCACCGACCCGTTCGGTGCGGCACCAGCCACCATGCTGGTCGTCGATGCGCCGATGGCCGCGACGGTATCGGAGCCTGCGCCCGCGACGGCGTCCGCGACGGCGTCCGCGACGGCGCCCGTGACGGCGCCCGCGACGGCGCCCGTGACAAAGCCCGTGACGAAGCCCGTGACGGCGCCGAAGGCCTCCCCTTCGCTCGTGCCCACTGCTTTCGTGTGGACGGAGCCATGCACCGCCGCATTCCTGTGCGGCACATTCAATCGATGGTCCGAGCGCATACCGATGCGCCGCCGGACGGGGACGCGGCAGGAGTGGTGGACAGTGCTCAACCTACCGCCAGGGGAGCATGCCTATAAGTTCGTGGTTGAGTTTGCGGATGGCGAGGTCGGCTGCTCCGCGGCACCCGCCCGTGGCGACGGGGCTCCTTGCATGCAAGTGCTCACCACGGCGCCCTCTCCCTCTCCCCACAGGTCGGCTGGCGGCACGCGCCCGACCAGCCAATCGCCCTCGATGCGTCCGGCCAGACCAACAACTGGGTCGCCGTCGTCGATCAGGAAGACTATGAGCGCGAGGAGGACCAGGGCGCGAACGAGAGAGGCGCGGCAGGCGAGGAGGAGGAGGAGGAGGAGGGCGGCTACTCGCAGATCGTCGAGTCCGAGTTCGTCGAGATGCTCTTCGCGACTGAACCGCCCGCCGCCCCGCCGCAGCTTCTCGATGCCATGCCGAGCCCGCCGCTGCTGCATCTCGCGCCGCCGCCGCCGCCACCGCTCGCCCCGCCGACCCCGCCGCTCGCGCCGCCGGCACCGGCATGCGCGGCACCGGTCCCGGCACCGGCAGCCGGGCCCTCGCAAGCAGATTGGGGCGCGCAGGTCGCTCACTGGGGCTCTCAAATGGGCGCCGTCGTGGGCTCATCAACAGCGGCCGCCTTCGCCTCCCTTGTGCCGCACGCCGTGCAGGATCGCATCGCACGTCCACCGCCGATCGCACCGCCCGCGCCGCCGTCGCCCGTAGTCGACCCTGCGGCCAGGGCGTTGGGGGCGGCCGAGCTCGCGGCGGCGAGGGCGGCGGCGGACGCGGCGGACGCGGGCGGAGGCGGCGGCACTCCCCTTTTTGCCCGTCGCACGCCGTACTCGAGCACCTCTGCTGGCTGATCGCCGAGCCACTCCCCTCGCCCGTGCACGCGCGTCGTCCCGAGCGCTGGGTCGCGCAGCCGGCTGAGAGCCAAGCCGACGGCGAGGGGGAGGCACGCGTCATGGGCTCCGTGGCGCAGACTGAGGATGATGTGACTCGAATGGAAGGTTCCGACGGCGTCCTCCTGTTTGACGAACAAGGCAACGACGACGGCGGATTCGGATGGTGGAGGCGCGAGGCACCTCCACCCGAGCGCGCGCCGCCACTGCCCCTGGCCTGTGTGCTCCGGACCACGATGCGGTGCCGCACGAAGCTCGTCACTCTCGAGCACGTGCGTCCCGTCATGGCCTCCCCATCCCCCCCACCGCACGGCTCGCTGAGGTGACGTCCTCTGGCTCTGCAAGGCCATTCCCACGGACGCTCAGCACAGCGATGCAGTTGCAGAAGAGAGCGCCATGTCGACTAGCGTCGTGTCGGTCGGACCCCGTGTCGCTCGGAGCGCCGTGTCGGTCGGCGCGAAAGCAGTCTCGCGTGACAGGACTATGCTGAGAAGGCTTGCCCCACCCCAGGGAGGGCTGTGGCCCGTGGGGCGCCGTTTGGGACGGTTTGTCATTCGTGGGTCGATGGACGATGCTGATGTATTACATGTTTCAAGCGCGCGACGGGCTCGTGTTAGTACTCGTGTAGTTCTTGCTTCTTCTGTTCGGTTGACGGTTCATTAGAATCAATCATGAACATCCGAAATGTTCTACATGTTGTGGTCGCCGCTGGTCGGCACGGCGGTTCACGGATCACGCGCCCGGTAGGCGGCCGCACGCATCACGGCGGCCGCGGCGGGGACGTCGATCTGGACGTGGTTTTCACCGCGATAGCGATACGTACAATGGCACGGTCAATCCTCATGGAGGATTGCGTGGAGGAAGGTGGAGTGGCGTAGGTTCGGTCGGCCGGCCCGCCAACTCAGCAACCGACCACGCCGGAGGCGGAGCAGAGCCGCGACGGCCATGGCCCAGGCCCGAGGCGCCCCAGCCGCCCCGCGTGGGATGCGCACACCGCTCACCGGGGAACCGTCCTGAGTCCACGCGGGATCCGCGGCGATCACCACAGGGAGCCGCAGGCTCCGACCTCCGTCCCCACCACCACACCCTCTCGCCGACTCCTCCACATGGCGCATGCATACTTCACACCACTGAGTACAAAAATCATCTCTGGAAGTGTGTTAACATGCCAAACCTCCTGGGTCGGTAACGAGGAGCCTCAAGAACGCCCACGCTTAAGACGAGCCCACCGCGAGCTTGAGGTGCATTTTGGCAGAGGACGAGTCGACCATCTCGTTCAGGATGAGCTCGAAGTCGTCGCCGAGGTCCGCGCCCAGCACGGTGAAGTACGCGACCATCTCGGCGAAGGTGACGGTGCCATTCTGATCGGCGTCCATCGAGTCAAGAAATTGGAGCAAGGTCATCTTCGTGGGACCGATCTCGATGGTGGCGTCCCCTTGAAGCGCCGCGATCGGGATGCCCGACTTGTCGTCGCCCTTCGCGAAGATGTCGAAGAGCTTTCGCACGAGCGCCGTCTTCTCCGGCGACAGAGGTTCAAACTTCTCCTCTTCATCGTCATCCTCACTGGCGTGCCCACCTGAGTTACGTTCCTTTCGGAAAGAGTTTCGTTCTTCGGCGTCGGTGGTTGAGATCCTCATGAGCGCCTCGATCAAGGTCGTGTCCGCCGCTGCCGTCTGCATCTCCCCTAGGATCAGGCTAAACTCGTCATCGGACGTGTGGTCGCCTAGCACCGTGAAGTACATGAGCATCTCTGTGAGCGTCACGTTGCCGTCGCCGTCGGCGTCCATGTCCTGCAACCGCTCGAAGAGACTGGATTGCTGCGGGCCGAAGGTGATCTTGCCCTGCTGCAGCTTCTTGAGTGGGATCGCCCCCTTGTGGTTCACGTCCCAAGCCCCGAAGAGCTCGTCGACCTTGGCCTTGCGCTCGGCAGTGAGCGGCGTGAGCGCGTGATCGTCGGGTTCCTCGTCGAGGGTCGTCGGCTCGCTCGCGGCATGCGCGAGGGCCGTGCACCGAAGCACTGTGATGAGGTCCGCGCCCGACTTGCCCATGTCGTCGAGGACCGACTGGAAAGACAACTCGTCCAGGTGCTCGGTGAGCAAGGCAAAGTACTTTTCCCACTCTTGCGGCTCGATCTTGCCGTCGCCGTTGAAGTCCATGTCGCGCAGGTGCTGCAGAACCTTCCGCTCGCTGGGTCCCACATTGATGCTCACGTGGGTAAACTCCTCCACGTCGAGCGTGCCACTCTCGTCGTAGTCCCACTCCTTGAAGATGGTCCGCACCTTTCCAAGCCGCTCTGGTGAGAGCGGCGGGATCTCAACATGGTCAACATCCACCTTTGGCTTTACCGAGGACGGGCGCACCAATGCACCCCCCATTCCTCCGCCTGCTGGTAGTACCTGTGCAGCACCTGGTGCACCCGCCGTGAGAGTCACGCTACCCTCCGGCTTGCTACCTGCACAACCCATGCGCTGCCGAGAGACGAAACGGGGTCGCCGTCAGTGAGAAGACCAAAGTCCGATGTTAATCGGCCGGCGTTTGCGCTGCGCATGTTGCAGGGCTCAAGCGGCCGGAATTCGTGCTGCCGTGCCGACATGGAAGGCGCGCAAGCCTTAACGCCTTTCGCCATGCACGAACCTAATCGCGCTGTCGCGCTGCAGAGAGGAAAAAGGAAAAAAACCCCGACAAGTTCCACACAACGGCCCCGGTGCTTCACAGACCCTGCTGGAGATCTTACCACAGTCTCTCTCAGAGGCGCTCGAGCGTGTCGATGCCCAGCAGACCGAGCGAGGTCTTGAGCACCGACGCGGAGAGGCCGCACAACGCGAGGCGTGAGCGCTGCAGCTGCGCCGACTCGGCCTGCATCACCGGGCAGCTCTCGTAGAACTGGTTGAACTTGCCACTCAGCTCAAAGATGTATTCACAGAGCTTGGACGGGAGCAGCTCTGATTCGACCTCGCGTACCACGTCGGCCAGCTTGAGCAGGTGGCGCGCGAGCGCCAGCTCCGCGGGCGCATCGAGCATGATCTCGGACGCCTGCAGTCGCGCCGTGTCGAGAGCCCCTGCGCCGAGCTTCTCCGCCGCTCTCCGCTGGATGCCGCGAATGCGAGCGTACGCGTACAACATGAAGGGCGCCGTGTTGCCGTTGAGGGCGAGCATCTTGTCGTACTCGAACCGGTAGTTGCTGTTCCGGTTCATCGCGAGGTCCGCATACTTGACAGCACCGATGCCGACTGTGCGGCTCACGAGCTCGACAAAGTCGGCGTCCTCGGTGCGTCCCTCGGCCGTGATTCGGGAGCTCAAGTCGGTGTGCGCGCGTCGCACAGCTTCGGAGAGGAGGTCCATCAGCTTCACCGTCTCCCCCGAGCGCGTCTTGAACTTTTTGCCGTCCTCGCCAAGCACGAGGCCAAAGGGCACGTGCTCGAGGGAAACCGTCGACGGTACGATGGAGGCGAGCCGTCCAATGGCAAACACCTGCCGAAAACGGACAAGGGACGTCATCAGGGAGGGGCGTCATCAGCCGGGCGCTATCAGCCTGGCGCCCTCAGCATGGCGTCATCAGCATGGCGTCATCAGCCTGGCGCCCTCAGCATGACGTCATCAGCCTGGCGTCATTAGCATGGCGTCATCAGCATGGCGTCATCAGCATGGCGTCATCAGCATGGCGTCATCAGCATGGCGTCATCAGCATGGCGTCATCAGCATGGCGTCATCAGCATGGCGTCATCAGCCTGGCGCCGTCAGCCTGGCGCCGTCAGCCTGGCAAACCCACCTGCTCGAAGTGTTGCGATTGGCCCGCGTCGGTCACATACAGGATTCGCTCCGCGCGCTCGTCTCCCACGCGGTGGGCGAGGGCGGCGAGGTCGGTCGTCGAGTACATGAAGCCACCATCCGACTTCTGGACGATCATCGGCTGAGGCTCGCCCTCGCGGTTGACGTACCCGTCGAGGAAGACGCACTGGGCTCCCTCACTCTCCCGCAGCAATGACGCCTCCCTAAGCGTCTCGATGACCCTGCCCAGCCTCGGATTGTAGAACGATTCGCCACGTGTCTCGAGCCGCTTGTCGACGCCGAGCAAGCCGTACACCTCGTTGAAGGCCTTCTCGGACTGCGTGCAGAGCATGCGCCATGCTTTCAGAGAGTCCTCCGCGCCCGCCTGCAGCTTGACTACCTCCGCCCGGGCCGATGTCTGGAACTCCGCGTCCGCGTCAAAGCGAACCTGGGCACAGGCAACACAGTGGCACAGCAGAGGTCAAGCACAGGCCAATCAGAGGCCAATCAGTGACCGACCAGCGACCAATCAGCGACGATCGATCCCAAACAGTCGCAATCAGAGGCCAATCAGAGGCCAATCAGCGACGATCGATCCCAAACAGTCGCAATCACGCTGTGGTATGGGAGACGGCGTCCGTATCGTGAGTGTACCTTGGCCTCTTTATAGAAGGTGACCAAGTCGGAGATGTCGAGCTCATCGGTGCCCGCGAGCGCGCCAGGTGCCTTATCCTTCAGGTGCAGGATCAGCATCCCAAACTGCGTGCCCCAATCCCCCACATGGTTCAGGCGCAGCACCGAATGTCCACGGAACTCGAGCACCTTGCTCAGAGAGTCGCCGATAATCGTAGAGCGAAGGTGGCCCACGTGCATCTCCTTGGCGATGTTGGGCGAGGAGTAGTCGACGATCACGCGCTGCGTGGGCACCGCCAGCGGCACCGCGCAGCGCGCCTCGTCCGCGATCATCCGGCGCAGCTGCTCCTGCATGAATGGCATTCGAAGCTTGATGTTGAGGAAGCCCGGGCCTGCGATCTCGATCGGCTCGCACACGTCCTCGAGGCGCAGCCGCGCGACAATGTTCTCGGCGATGTCGCGCGGCTTCGACTTGAGCGACTTGCCAAGTGGCATCGCCACGTTGCACTGGTAGTCACCGAACTCGGGCCTCGACGCCGGCACCAGCATCGGGTCAGCATCGGCGTACTCTGGCCCATAGGCCTCGACGAGCGCCGAACGCACTCGCTCGCTGAGCCACGCGGCCGTATCGAGTGTCGACTCGCCCGCATGGTACTGCGCCGTCGCGCCCTCGGCGTCCTTGACGAGTTTCGAAGGGCCGCAGTGAAGCCACCTCCGGCTGCGCCCGACGGCGCGCACGACCGCGGCACGGTTCTGCGCCGCTGCTCCGAGCGACGAGCTGAGGCCCATGCCACGCTGCTGCACGACGCGTGTCGCCGCACTCCGCGTCCATGGCATTATGAGGCTCATGACGAGGCTGATGCGCAGAGCCATAAAGGCGAAGGTCGGAAGTGAATGCCGCTAAAAGCCCCACTTGATCTCGCCGCAGCCAGCTAACTTTCGAGAGAACAATTGGCTCGCTTGGATCCCAACGTGTACCCATTGGGGGCACCCGTTAACGATAGACACATCGGCGTGGCCGGAAAACGTGAATCTTCCTTTCCGGGTCGGGCAGGGTGAAGGTCAGAGAGAATCGACGACAACCAACACGCGCTGGGTCACGGCTTCACGTGCAATCATGCCCGTCCTGCTCGGGTCCGACATGTCTAGCCTCGGGGCATCCCTCTTGCGTGGACCCTGGCCGTCCCCTTCAACACTTCAGGCTAGTGCACTCTGGAGCGACCAGACTACCGTCATCTATGCCATTCGGCGCATGGGATGACCCTTGTGCCGGAGGACCGCAGCTCAACTGACGTCGCTGCGACCTCAGTTCGAGGCGGCGGGTGTTAAGCTGACCGTGCTGTCCGGCACAGAGAACGGCGCAGCTGACTTCGTTCGGGAAGTCTGGAAGGGTGGAGAGCTCTACATCGACGAGCAAGAGCAGTTCAAGAAGGCGATTCACGGCGGAACTACCGTATCCGCTATCTCACTGTCCTTGTTTAATCCATGGTTGCTCAGGACCATGCTCTCCCTTGGTCGTCAAGTCGGTGCGTACAATGGCGACGTGTCCGACAAGAAAACCCAAGTCCTCGGTGGTACGATGGTCATCAAGAATGGCAAGGCGATTTATGTGCACAAGGAGACTGCGTCCTTTAACAGTGGTGATGCGAACGATTTGCTCTTCGCTGCCCTTGGCGGGAACTCCGCGCCCACGCCGGCCCCCACGCTTATCGCATCGGAGGTCGTATGCGATGGAGATGTCTGTGGGCGCCCACCCAAACGCTCCAACTAACCGACCAAGAACGTCTACAGGAATGAACGCACCTCGCACCAGCGCGTGCGCGCGTGTGCACCATTCATCAGGAAAGTCTCGTCGTGGGTCCTCGACGTGTTCGCTTGGCAGCATGACGGCCACTCCCAAAACTGCGTCGTCGACGCGCCAAGGGATTTGGCACGATAAATCAGCTCAAGCGGCACGTGTGGGATTCTGAGTGCGTCAGTGCGAGCGGCGACGGACCGACGCGGTCCTCCGCGCCGCGCGCCGGGACCTCGCCATGCGTGTGCTACAGTCAGTAGGGAAGGTCAGAGATGGCCCACTTCTGACGTGAGTCTAGCCGCCCCTGGCTCAGGAGGTTCGACACCTCTCGGCACATGTAACGATTATGTGGCATTGACTAACGATAATGCTTAATGGTCGACTATACCGTATACGCCGCGGCGGATATGGCTCCGTATCGTCGCGTATGCTAGGTACGCCGGCCGCCCTCGCACCGGCGGGGCGCCGGCTACCCGGTCGTAACCTTCTAACCCCAGGTCCCCACTACCCCACCTTACACCCCTCCCCGCCGCCCGCGCGCGCCCCTCGCCTGAAGACTCACCGACCCACCTGCTCCCACTCGATGCACGATGGCGCGTGCGGGCCGCCCGCACCGCGAAACGCCTAAACGCCACGTGTCTGTCCGACGAGGGGGTGCGCGCTGCCGTTGCACTACGCACTATTTCGTTTTGTCACTTGTGCGACCCCTGGTGGATAACAATAGGGGCGTTCTTACAGGTGCTCTGCCCGCAAGATTATCCACGCTTTGCTCCATGAGGGTCTTGAGGAGTGTCTGTATGGTGCATATCTGCGTCTGAATGGTACTCATCTGATTTGTCATGGTGCCCATCTGTTTTCTCATGGCTGCCATCTGCGTCCGCATTGAACTCGTCTCGGCAGCGAGGACGCCACTGCCACCTGTAGACTGGCCCGGTTGCTGCTGGTGCTGTCGAATCATGTGTCGAATATCTGCTGGAGAAGTCCCGCCGCTGAACTCGAGCTTTCCAGAGCCCATCACGATGTTCTCCCTCGAGCTGGAAAGATCGGGGGCTGTGGCCTCGAGGAAAGGCGCGATGAGCTCGTAGAGTGGGTCCTGCTGTGCAACCCGATTCTGAAGGGATCTCGCGGCGTACTGGATCTGCAGCGCTGCGCGCAACTCACCCGTTCTGTCGGCTGTGAGCATATTAATGCGCAGCTTTGCGCAGAGAGAGTCGAGTTTGTCGTTCGCGCGGCTTTCAGAAACCAAAGAGCGGCAGAGGATGCGCGATGACTGTGGGTCGTGTTGCAGCAGCTGGACCATGTCTTCCTTCACGATCGAGAAGACCTCGCACTCCGTAATGGCCATGTGCGACTTCGTGCGCCGACGTCCAAGAAGCATATCGGCACCGAGAGCTCCCTCAAACGGCAGCGTGGCGCTGACGGAGCCGTCGAAGAAGTCGAGCCTGAAATGTTGTGCGGGCGTTATGCGTGCCTCGATGATTCTCTCATCCGCGCGCAGCAGTACAGCCACATCGCCCTTCATGAGGAAGAGCAGGTCGCGCGAGGCATCGCCTTTGCGGAAGATGACCTCCCCAGGCTTGAAGGAGCCAGGGCGCAGCTTCGCGAAGGCCGCCAGGTGGAACTCCGGACTCAACTTCTCGAAGATCGCGAGCTTGCCGATCTTTTCGCGCAGCACGAACTTGACCACCTCTGCGTTGAGCATCGGGTTGAGGCACGATAGGATCTCCGTCTCGTCAAAATGGGGCCGCTCTCGGTAGTAGTGCTCGTAGTAGCGGCGCAAGCGCAGCCCGAGGTGCTTCGGAATCCTTCGCCAGGCAATGTACTCCTTGATCGCATCCATCTTCTCATCTACGTGCGAGGTCTGCCGGTCGAGTGACGCGATGGCGCAACCGATCTGCCCGATCATGTACGAGAAGACAAGTGCCGAGACGATGAGGGCACACGTGACGTACGCGATCTCGGTGGTTGAGACGGCGACAATGTCGCCGTAGCCCACACTCGTGATTGTCGTAAACGCCCAGTAAATGCAGAGCAGATACTTTTCGTGCACCTCACGATGAATATTCTGGTCTAATCTTTCCAGCCAGTTGCCGCTCTCCTCATCTGGGAACCACGTCGTGTAGAACCAGCCGCAGCCGAGCAGGTGCGCAGTGAATATCAGCTGGCACAGGAGACTCAAGAGGTTGACGAAACGCATGTTGATGCGGATATCAAGCCGATCCTCGAGGTTGTCGATGAACTCGGAAATCCTCAAGAGCTTGAGCAGCCGAAGAAGGCGGAAGAGGCGCAGCATGCGCACCGCCTGCAAGTTGGATGAGCTCCCCCCAATGGCAAGCTCAATGAGCTCGACAGGGATCGACGAAGGCCCGTCGATCCAGAACCAGCCGCTCAAGTACCTCTTGGCGATCTCCTCGCCGCGTGTCTCCCAGACGGCGCCTTCAATGTACGCCGTTCGGAAGGCAAAGGTCAAGTCGATCATGAAGACGATGGATCCGAGCGTCTCAAACGCCCACATCCAACCGGTCGCATACTCATGGAAGGCGATGCGATATGGCACAGAGACACTCGCGTACAGGATGAGAAACATGATCAGCAAATCCCACTGCTGCTTCCACGATTCATACGGGTAGATTACGTCGAGGGGCAGGCAGAGCCAGTGGACCTTAGACGTAGGTGGCCCGTCGTTTGCGCTATCCCCATTGCTGGGCTCGTTGAGTGGCGTAAAAGGTACGGCGGTGCTCCTGGCAGTTTCCGGCGTTGTGAAAGGACCTCGACTCGGCATCGATAGAACTGGTAGGGGCATACGCGCGGCGAGTCGCGCGATTTGCCAAAAGCAAATATCCGGAACCGTTCCCAAATTCGGAATTCGGTTCGACGAAAGCCGCGCCACCCCGACACAGTTGCGTCCATTCGCACTCGCGAGACGTGGGTGGGGAAGGGGGTCGATGGAGGGCGCAGTTCACCGGAAGGGGGATTTCGTGGAAGAACGTCGCGTGGAAGAATATACGTACGGTATACGGTAATATCGCTTATCGGCTATCGCGGCGCAACGCGTTGAAGTTGAGTATCTTCCTACAACGCTACATCCTAGATTATCTTGCAAGTAATACTATATCGTCGGACAGTCACTGCGACATGCGGCTCTAGCTCAGGTCAGGGGTCTCAGGCTGGTGTGTAAACTGAGGTTTGGGCACAGGGGTCTGGGGGGAGGCTTGCCCGCCGCAGGCGCGAAAATTTTGGCGATATTGAGTGTAAATCAGTGCATTTAGCCCTGAAAGTGATGCCACACACACTAATATTATCGTATGATTCGTTCGGAGCTAGCGTCTGTGACTAATACAATCTAGATATTTGCTTGATCGTGCGAGCTGCTGTGGCTGCAGGTGATCGACGGCGCTTTTCCTGGTGCTCACTTACTCGTGCACCTGCTTCGTGCCGTGTGCCAGCGGCTCGAGTAAGGCTGTAGCCGCCCGTCTGCGCAGGGGGCAGCAGCGGCACGGCCAGCGCTGCAGCTGCGGCAG
>JWZX01001858.1:0-25419 GCA_001275005.1 Chrysochromulina tobinii | reverse complement strand
GAGCCTATGGCAGGTGTGGCGGGTGCGGTTGAGTCGGAGCAAGAAGAGCTCTTCCAGACCGCGGTCTCATCTACGAGACGCTCGGCCGGACCGCGAGCGGGCTGCGCTACCACGAGTTCGGGGCTGCGATGCTCGAGCTTGGCTTCCTACGCTCCGCGGAGGCGCACGCAAAGAAGATGGCCAGCGCCATGGCGAGTGCCGTTTCGGGCGTGACGGGCATCGCCGTGTCGAGCGCCGTGTCGAGCGTCGCCGCGGTGAGCGTCATCCATCGCGAGGGCGCCGCCGCGGGCGCTGACGCACCACCTTCGGTCGCGCCCCTGCCTCCGATGACGCTGTCCCCTCCGCCGGACGCTCGACACGCCGCCGCCGCCGCCGCGACCGCCACCGCGGTGACCGCCACCGAGCTTGGCCATTCGAGTGTGGCCGGGCCTGAGGGGGGCATGTCCGGAATGCCCGCCTCGTTGATGGCTTCCTCCATCCTCGGCTCGGCGCCTTCGGGCGGCCCCCTCGGGGGCGCTGGCGCCTTGTCGAAGCTCACAGTGGGGCGCGCACACGCGCGCGAGGAGGTGCTAATGGTGCAGCGTGTCTGGGCGGCGCTGGTGGGCTTTGAGACGGTCGAAGGCGTGCTGCACGCCCGCAAGCTGCTCGGCTTCCTACGCCGCGCTCTCTCGGTGCACACGGGCGGCGCGACGGCCGTGGAGGCGTTGGAGTCGGAGCGCGCGCGGTTACGTAAGCAGGCAAAGGCGCCGCCACCGCCGTCGCCGCCACCTCCTCCTCCTCCTCCTCCTCCGCCGCCGCCGCCGCCGCTGGGCTCGCCGCCGCCGCTGCCGCCGCTGGGGTCGCCGCAGCCGCTGCCGCCGCCGCCGCCGCACCTCATTGAGTCCGCCCCGTCCACGCCGCCTCCATCGGGCAGCCCCGCAACCCCGGCCGCTGCTGGCACGGGCGCCGAAGTGGGCACGAGCGCCAGTCCATATAAGGCAATGGTGGACTTTTTGCGCACGCGGAGCCCAATTGGTGGCGCAATTGGAGGCGCGCAACCAGCCGTTGAGGAGCTGACCCCCGGTGGCACGAACGTGCCGGACGCCGTCGGCGACGAGGAGGTCAACGATGATGAGGATGATGATGATGATGAGGAGGAGGTCTGCTCCCTCGCCGCCGACATGGGCGCCGAGGATATGGCCGTGCTGTGCCGCGATTTCGCAGCTCTCTACCGGCTCTCGTTCGCGTACAAGACGACGCATCATGTGCGGGAGGACGTTGCGGAGGCGGCCAATCGCAAGAGTGGCGCCGACGAGGACAAAGAATGCACGTTCGCGCCCAAGATCAATGAGCGCTCGAGCTCGCTCGAAGAGGCTCGCCAGGCAGCGGTGGAACGAGCGCGCGCCGCTGCGATCACCGCAGCCGAGGCGGACCCGGCGAACTTTCACGAGGCGGCGGCGGAGCTCGCGGCGGCCGCAGCGTTCGCCCACTCCGCCGGCGGGGGTAAGCTGCCTCGCAGTGGTGTGCCGCGATACCTCGCCTTGTACGACCACGCACGTACGATGGAGAGCCGCATCACCCGAGATCGGCTGGATAAGGAGGCCAAGGAGCAGGCGGAGCTCTCGTTCAAGCCCAAGCTTGTGACGAATCCGTCCACCTACTCGACCGCGTCCGACTCGGCTCGACCAATGGGCGCGAAGCGGTTCGAGCATCTCAACTCCCTCGCCTCCAAGCCGCGGAAGATCCCCACACGAGTGCCGTCGTATGAGGAGCAGCAGCTGGCCGAGTGCACCTTCAAGCCGACGGTCTTCACGCACGGCCGTCGCGCGAGCCTTCCCGCCCAGCCTGCGGCGCGTCCGGCCGGGTACGAGCAGGCGGTGGAGCGCCTGCGCAAAGTCCAGGAAGACAAGAAAGCACGCGAGATGGAGGAAGAGGAGGCGGCGCTTCGGCGTGCTGCACAGGCGGCGATGCCCGCTCGCCCCTTTGCCTTCGCGACCGAGGAGCGTCAGGCGGAGCGAGAGGCCAGGCCTGCCCCTCTGCTCTTCATGGACGTGAACCTCGGGCCTGGCCGCACCGGCCGGATCGGGCTGCACGAGGGCGACGACCCGCGCGAGCTCGCGGCCAATTTCGCTAAGGCGTACGGTCTCGACGCGTCGGTTGAGGCCAAACTCGCCGGTCTCATCGAGCGCCACCTGCAGGAGGTCGTGGCCGACCTTTATCATGAAGTGGCATGAAGCTGAACCTCCATCTACGAACATCTCGAAATGATCACTTCAGTTCGCGTCACGTGACAGACTTGTTGTGGCATCGGTCGCGATCTCTCCACACACGCCGACCTCGCCAGGATCTCGCGAACCGGGCTCTGTGTCGCTCCGTGAAACGTGTCATTTGTAATCCGTACTGTCGGATATGGATATAACGCGTACAGAACGCGTACGGCCGTTTAATACACACGCCCCGCATGACGCCCCGCCAGGACTTGCGACTGTACACCGACTTCATCTCGACATTCTTTGCACTTTGGATGCGTTGTATTCGATCGACGGATCGATACACGTTACACGTATATACTTTTACTCTCACGCCGACATCCCCTTCAAATTCCCCCACCGCAATTCAGGGGGTCCTGCCAATGTGTAGGTTGCTTGGTAAGTTACAAAGTTGACTGTACACTGTTACACGTATACGTGCGACCGTTGAGCGTTGTTCTCTAAAACCTTAACTAAAACCTCACCCGATATCAACCGGTGGCCCCCCCGGCCCACAGTTACGTCTTCGAGCATGCAGTCTCTTAGTCTGGTCAAGGCTGGACGCTACGCACGGGATTATGTGTTACGTTCGGTCCAGTCGAGTCCGTCTTTAGGTCTTTTTGTCTTTTGGTCTTACATGTATCGAAGTCAAGTCAAGGTGCGCGAACCGTGTCAGATTTCCGCTCAGCCAAGGGTCGATCGTGACCAGCCACACCGCAGCCTCAACGCGGGGACCTCCGTTTTTGTTTGAATTTAGATATTCAATGACCGCGGCGCGTCTCTGCCAACACAGCGCCCGGGGCTTCTCCGCGCGCGCGCCGGCGTCCAAATCTTTCGGCAAAAACGACTCTCTTTCTCGGTCGACATGCCTATCGCAGGCGCGCAGGGATCGTACATTGCACCGTGGAAGCAACAGTTCGAGGACAAGCATGGTGGCAGCCTCGAGCTCGACGATTCTAACTTCGCGCACATGGCCGAGTACGACCCAGAGGATCCAGCCCAGGCTGCAAAGGACTACGAGGAGTACCTCGCTGGCCGCAAGCCGATCGACGCACTGCTGGAGCGGCTACAGGTCGGCAGGCCCCAACTGCGGACAGCCGTTCGACTGAATTGGGCTGACAAGAAGCTGACTGACCGCGATTGTGATGTCCTCGCTGAACTATTCAAGGGCCATACTACATTCACCGTCAACCCATCGGTCGCAAACATCGGCCTCGACAACAATAAAATTGGGGACGCAGGACTGATTGCGATCGTCGGTTCGATGATGATTCCGAATTCGATGTTCACCCGATGCACGCACATGTGGCTCAACAACAATCGCTTCGGAGGTGAAGGTGTGACGGCGCTTGCCGAGTGCATGGCCAAAGGACGGCTGCCCAAACTGCACAAGCTGTACTTGCACGACAACCAGATCGATGATGAGGGTGCCCGCGCCCTCGCGAAAACAATTGCCTTCTGCCATGAAGAGGTGGCCTGCTTACGGTTCCTCTACCTGGCGAACAACCGCATCACTAAGGCCGGAAAGGCTGCGATCGCTGAGGCTGTGGCAAAACGAAACCGAATCACTGTGTTCTATGAGGATTCGCGCCCGGTGAGCCCCGGGCCTGCGTAAGCTCAGGACTCGGAGCGCGGATGCACAAGTCAGAGCACGCATTCATGGCTCACTAGTAGTGACGTGTGACGGTGAACGAGGTGTGTTGCGAAGCTGTGGCAGTGTTGCGTCACTCTGTGTCTGTGTCCGGTGAAACGCAGATTATACGCAGTAGTGTCCAGTGAGTTGACGCCATCAGAATTTTCACTCTGCTCCCGCGCGCGAGGCGCGAGCTTTGTCAGCTTTGAGAAGGAAGGCACGCTGGGCGGGCGTCAGCGCGCCGAGCCGCTTCTCAGCCTCCGCAGCCCGCAGCTCTCTCTGCTTGGCCTGCACCCAGCTCGGATCCGTGAGGACTTTCAGCCGCGCCTCCGCCGCGAGTATGGCTGGCATCAGAACCTCGTCCTCAACAGTCGTGCCACCCGCGACCGCTTCGGGCAGGCATAGCTTGGCTTCGTCCAGTGCTGCACTCAGAGCTTCCGCATCGTCGCCGCTCGTCGCGGCGCGCAACGCGTCGGCAGCTGCCCCGCGCTTCAACTCCGCTTCTTTCCTACGACCCTTGCGCTCGGCCTCTTTCTTCTTCTTCCTCTCCTTGGCCTCCTTCCTCTTCTCGGCCTCATGCTCCGCCTCCTCGGCCTCGGTCAACCCAGAGGGCACGTGGGCCGCAACCCAATCCCAATCGGTCGGCCGACGCCCCGAAAAGGCTCGGAAGGCATCGCGCGTCGGGCCGTCGGCGGCAACGTCATAGGCGAGCGCCCCCGCATATGCCACGTGGCGTACCGTCGGATCCGCGCCGCGTTCGAGCAGCAGCGTCACGAGCGCCGCCGAGCACGCAGCGGCGGCATCATGCAGGGCCCGAGGGAGCGCTGCAGCCGCTGCCGCCGCCTCCTCACGCGCTCGACGCTCCGCGTCCGCCGCTGCCTCCGCTGCAGCGCTAGCGGCGGCCGCCGCTGTCCTCACTGCCATCGCCTCCGCCGCTGCCCACTCGTTGCGTTCCCGCTGCGCCTCCCAGGACGCCCGGCGCTGTGCTTCGAGCTCGCGGGCGCGCTCGGCTTCAGCGGCCGCCTCCGCCTGCCGTAGTGCTCGGGCCCACTCGACGCGCTCCCTCTCCAGACGGGCGCGCCCCTGCCTCTCGCGCTCCTCTTGGCTCATCTCGGGCGGCGGCGGCGGCGCGGCCGTCGGCAGACCGCCGGCAGCAGCGGTGGTCCGCGTCCGCACACTATCTTGCCACACGCCTGCAAGGGCCGCGCCAACCGGGCGTTCGGCGATCGCGACGGCGCTGGCCACGGGCAGCTCTGGAAAGGGGTCCTCCTCGACGGCTGCTTCTAGTTCCGCGGCTGCGACAGGCTGGTGCGATGGGCGCATGTCGTCGTCGACGATCGTGAGGTTGCCATCTCGCGACGCAGCGGACGTTGAAGAGGCTGCGCGCGTGCTCGTTGGCTCGGTGCCGCCGAAGAGCGAGCCCAGGACAGTGGCCGCCCCAGCACGCAGCCGTGCCACATGCGAAGTAGCGGACGAGGCGGTCGCGCTGTCGACACTGCGCTTCACATGCCGAAACACAAGCTCCACATGAGCCTCACCAAGCTGGTGCTCGCTCAGGTACGAGTCCAGGGCGGCGCACTCGTCGCGCGTCAGAGCGCGACGCGATATCGGGTGGTTAAACTGGCCAGTGGATACAAGGTAAGACGCCAGCACTTTTCCGTCAAACCAATCAGCGCTCACCCAATGTGGCAACTCAGGGTCGGCACGAAGGCGGAATGGCGGATAGCGGAGTTTGCGCAGAGGTTCCAGCGAGATGGGGTCCTCCTCAGTGGCGAGCTCGGTCTGCCACCAGCGCTTAGACATAGTTCCCGAGGGTTAGCTTTTGTCCATCGCGTGCAGTCCATCGTGGTGGCGTGAATGATGCGGAGTCCTAGACTGTGAATGACGGAAGTGCCCTCTACGGCGGGTATATTGCACCATGATTCCCCTGTATGGATGCAGTGCCATCGCTCTCACCACATCTGTGATCTCAGCTGGGTCAGCTCGACACGTACATACTCGCTCTCGCTCATACTGAACATGTGCCTGTGCGGTCAATTTCTCGAGCCGAGTGCCGTGCGTCCCAACCGCCCCCCGCCTCGCCTCCGGTTCTCTCACGCAAAGATGCCGCCGACGATGGACGATGCATTCGGGTTGCGATGTGCGCCAGGAGTCCGGCCACCGCCATGCTGCAGAAACTGCGACGCATTGGCCGCGCGCCCGCCGGCGGCAGGCACGTCGCTCCCGGCGCCACCGCCAAAGACCACCGGCCCTGCGGACTGCGACGACGGCTGGTTATATGCGCCTGGCGCAAGCTTCTGTGGGGACCACGGCGCCGAGCGTTGGTAGCCTCCCGCGGCCGGGGCAGGGTCGTACATTGGAGGCGGCTTCCCAAGTGTACTGGAGGCGGTCTCCCATTGCCCCGGGTTCGAAGCGACCTTCGGCGGTTCCTTGCGCAGGATACTCTTGGGCTGTGGAGGTGACTGCTGCTGGCCCTTCTGCTGCTGCTGCTGCTGCTGCTGCTGCTGCTTGCGCTGCTGCTGGCGCTGCTGGCGCTCGCGCATATGTTGCAGCTTCTGCCTCTGCCGTTGCTGCTCCTCGTACATGCGGTCGAAGAGCCTCTGCTCGAGAGCTGCGTGCTGCTCTGGAGAGAGGCCCTGCTCGGCGGCGAGCTGTGCCGCGGCATCGATAAGGATCTGAGGATCCTGCTGGAGCTGCTGCTGCAGGTGGGCCGTCTGCTGCTCGAAGGCCTCGTCCTCCTCATTCTCATCGTCCTCGTCATAATCCTCCTCGTCCTCCTCCTCCTCGTAGACCTGCGCACCGCCAAAGTGCGCACGCTGCTGCTGCTGCTGCTGCTGAAGCTGCTGCTGCTGCTGCTGCTGCTGCTGCTGCTGCGATGGCGGCCGCTGCGGCTGCGGCTGATACTGCTGGTCGCGCCGCTCAGCGTGGCCCAAACGTTGCAAGAATGGGTCTTCAGCCACGGCCGTCACCGCGGGGCCGCGACCAAGCGGGTGCGGCTCGACGGCCCACGCGCCACCGCCAAATATGCCTCCCTGCTGCGAGGAGGCATAGTTGAGTGAGGCTGGCGCGCCACAATTTGGACGTCCTTGCTGGCCAGAGCTGCCTCCAAAGATGCCACCGTCCACTGAGGAGGCGTAGGTGAGCGAGTTGCCGTGCGGCTGCAGCGGTGGCGGTGGAGACACAGGGCCGTAGCCAAAGATACCTCCCGGCAGGGAGCTGCTGTTCGCGCGACCATGGGCCAGGCCGTCGAGTCGCTGCCGAGGCTGCATCTCTGGCGGAGGACGGAAGACTTGGCTGTTGGTGGTGCGCAGGGACATCTCGCAGCGCGAGTGGGCTTGACGGAGCGGGAGCAAGGGGAGAGAGACCAAAGTGAAGTCGCCCCACGATTTCGTGGGTCCGAACGTTTCAAGGATCTGCAGAAACACAACTGAATCCTGACAAGGGAATGTCTGTTGTGTTCCATGTACCTCTGGAGAAGACAAAAATCTAGTTTTCGCAATTCACTCTCAAAACGTCTCGCTGACGATTTCCTCGCTATCCTGCTCATCGCCTCCCTGGCGTGCGATGAACTCAGCCGACCTGCGTCGCCACAGTTAGCCAGCCATGAAGACACTATATTTCCTTGCCGCGTTTGTCACCGCCTCGAGCTTGGCTCCACCTGCTCCAGCAAAACCCCTTGTTGGCACGTGTCTGCCGTGCTGCGAAGAGCCGGCGCCAGGGAAGGATTGCTGCTGTAAGCCGCCAGAGTGTCCTTTGCCTCCATCTTGCACGCCGCCAGGTGTGGCTTTAGCTGACGAGTCACCAATCCAATAGGTGGTTCCGATAAGACGTTGCGCGTGGTTCCATCAGTTTTAGATTGATGGATATCTTAGTTGTGAATTCGCCTCCCTTCCCGGGCGCAGACTGAGACTCCGAGGAGACACGTGTTATCTCCGATCCGTAACAATACGACGCATGTGACATCCGACATGGTCTTGGCGCAAATATTTCATCTTATTTGTAAAATGATATCACGCTATACACGTATGCACGCCTCGCCGCAGGCGTCTGCCCACGGCAACGGCACGCCCTCGTAAGGGAAGGGCACGAGGTACAGGAGAACGCAGTAGTAGTGAGCGGCTGAGGCGGCCATGACAAACAGGTGCCAGATCGTGTGGTCGGGGATGCCGATGGTGCGCTTGTCGCGCACAAAGAACGGCACGCCGACAGTGTACAGAACGCCGCCGACGAACAAGAGCCACACGCCCTGCCCAATGCCCGCGACCTTGTCGATAGCACCCAGGCGGTCGTTGATGTCCTGTATGCACACGAGCGCCGCCCACCCCATGCCAATGTACGTGGAGACCTGCAGCCCGGCCTTGAAGGGGCCGTAGTAGGTGAGGTGCAGCACGATGCCTAAGATGGCCATCAGCCAAAGGAAGCCGAGGAGTCCGGTCGAGTACATGGGCTTATCGGGGAAGAGAATGGTGAGGAAGGGCGTGTACGAGCCTGCCACGAGAAGGTAGAGACGAGGGAGGCACTCAGCATGCAATGAGGGAGGCAAATAGCATGCAGGAAGGGCGTGTACGCGCCTGCAATGAGAAGGTAGATAGCCGACTGGTCGAAGACGGCAAAGACGGTCAACACCGCGTCGCCCATCGCGAACATGGAGTGGTACAGGGTAGAGGCGAGGTAGAGGCAGAAGAGTGAGATCAGGTAGATGCTGATCGAGGCGACGTACCCTGAGTTGCTCAGCACGGCGCCGTCGGGCCCGATGCTCAGCTCGGGCTTGTCGGCGACTGAGATTCCGAGGAAGACGGTCCCAAGGATGACGAGGATGACACCGACGCAGTGCGAGGAGGCGTTGAGCACCTCATCGAGGACGCGATTCCCCTTGAGGACGAGCTTCAGCTCCGCCGGCCGCACCAGCTGCAGCTCCTGGCACATGTCGAAAGAGACCATGTTGAGAGACAGATCGAGTGTCTCGAGTGCGCGCACGCCCTCGCCGCCCTCGCGCAGAAAGTCGACGATGAGCTTCGCGCCCGCGTCCGAGATGAATGAGGCGTACAGGCCGACGTGCACGACCCGCGGATTCACGCGAAGCACCTCGGTGAGCGCGCGCGTGCCACGCTCGCCGATCTGCTGGTTACGCAGGTCAACGGTGTGCACGCACGACTCAGGCAGCCCAAGCACTCGCGCCAGCATCTGGCAGCCAGTGGAGCCAAAGTCGCAGCCTTGGCCGTCGAAATGTGTCCAGTGCTCAAATATGGCACAGGGCGCTTTCTCTCGCAGCACAAAGTCGCAGAAGGCATACATCTCGATGTCACCGAACTTGATATGGCCCGAACCCCCGTTCCAGCGCTCAGGCTTGAGCTCGGCGAGGCGCAGCCGGATGAAGGTAAGCACCCCCGGGCACGGAGCCACCTGTAGCTCTCTGCACACGCGAAGGTACCGTTCGATCAGGCTGCTCGTTGATGTATCGAATGCAATGCTCACGACGCCACCGCCCCTGTTGGGTGGCAAGGGCGATGGCAGTCGCACTGGATCAGGCAGCAGCTTGGACGATGGCTCGTTGCCCCACCGGGCCCACACTGCAGCACCTGCGTTGTTCGCGGACATCATGGAGACGAGCTCGTCCGAGGCAAAAAAGTCAGCTCTCTTGCCAGCGCGCGGTTCGGACGCCTGCCAAGAGAGCTGACTTCTTTCCGTGAATTCACGACGACGGCTGAACACCTCCCGCCCTCTGTCCCCTAACCCTTCGCCTTCCACGCATGAACGAAGTCGGGCATGCCTCCGCAAACTATCTCCCCTATCTCCGCGGCGGTTCGCATTGAACCCTTCGCGCCGCACATCCCATCAGGAGGGTCTTGGTTTTTGTCTCCCAGGAGACAGGAGCCTTTCTCCGCCCTCCCCCAAAGGCATCCGACCCAATAATGAAGTTCGGCAATCGGCTCCTCGAGCAGCTCCACCAGCCGTGGGCGGCGCAGTACTTGCCCTACAATGAGCTCAAGCAGATCCTCAAGAAGATCAGCCCGTCGCCGACGGATGAGGGCGTCGCCGCAGAGGGCGAGTTCCTTTCTGCGGTGCTCGCGGCCGTGCGCATGGTGGACGGCTTCTTCGCAGCGCAAGAGGATGCTTACGTCCGCCGCCTGGCTGAGCTGGCGCACGTCCTCGCCGCGCCCTCCTCATGGATTCTGATGCAGTTCGTGACTGTGCGCGAGGACGGCGTCGACCTGTCACAGCTCGTGGAGGGGATGGTGGAGGGCGTGCACGTGCCGGCGGCGCAGAAGGTGGCGCTCGACTCCTTTCTCGCCCTCTGCGCGGAGATCGACGTGCTGCGCAAGTTCTCCGTCCTCAACTCGCTCGCCGTCACCAAGCTCCTCAAGAAGCACGACAAGTACTCGTCCATCAAGCTCTCGACGACCGTGCTCGATTTCGTCAAGGCCCAATCGTTCACAACGTCGCGCCGGCTCGCAGCGACCTTCACGCACGCGCAATGCATCGCCTCCGAGATCATCAGCGCCGTCACCACGGCCAGTCCTGATTTCGAAGACTACACGTGCTCCATCTGCCTCGACGTGCTGTCCATGCCGGTCGTGCTTCCTTGCACGCACCGCTTCTGCTACGGCTGCCTGTCGGAGGCGGCGCTGCACAACCACGTGCGCGGTCACTGCCCGCTATGCAAAAAGGAGACGGACCTGGACCCGTCGCACTACGAGATCGACCCGGTGCTCAGCCGGTTCGTCAAATCGCACTTCCGCCGCTCGCCATCCTCCGCAGGCTCGCCCTCGCCGCCGCTCGACAGCCCCTCGCAGCCCTTGGCGCCGCCGAAGCTGCCCGTGGCCCGCGTGCCCGCGCCGATGGCGGCCAAGCTCGAGGCCAAGCTCGAGGCAAGCTCGACGCTTCAGATGCCCAAGCATCTGAGAGTGGCCGCCGGCGCGCCCAGCGGCGCACTCGATGCTGCTCTGCTGATGAAGCAGATGCACGCGGCCGCTCTCGGGCAGCAGTGCCGCAGCCTGCCGTGCAGTGGCCTGCCGGATCCGCGCGCGGTCGGTACATCGCTCGAGCCCTCCAACCTGCTCGCCAACGCGGCGTACCCGCTGTGCGAATCGGGCACCACCGAGACGGCGCTCGTCTGCGACGGCGAGCAGTACGACGCGGCCGACGGCGTAGAGTTCGATGGGGCTGCGGAGGATTGGGTGGCTGCGGCCGCCGCCGCCATCGAAGAGGCGTCGACCAACCCCGATGCCAAGCGCGCTCGCAAGCGCGCTTGCTTCGAGTGCCACCGCGCCAAGGCTGCGTGTGAGGGTGAGCCATGCAACCGCTGCACACGCCTCGGCAAGACCTGCTTTACCCAGGAGCGTAAGAAGCGGCGTCGCCGCGGTGGTGCCACGCCCGCGCCCGTCACGCCCACGCCCGCCGCGCCCGCCGACGAGCCAGACCTGCCCTCGCTTCCCCCTCTCGTCTCCACTCAAGCGGCGATGAACATCACGGTGGCGCAAGCTTTTGGTATGGATGCCCAGGCCCCGTGCGTCTCGCCCAAACCTCGATTCACAGGAGGGCCGTTGGCGGCAGCGGAGCTCCCGATGCGGCCGCTCGCGCCTCAGCGCGTCTCGCTCCACGCGCGCCGCGTACCATCCGCGCCCTCGGCGCCAGCGCCCCCGGCACCAGCGCCCACAACAGCGCCCCCGGCCTCCCCCGGGGACAGGATCGCCAATCCGGAGAGAGCGACATACGCGGGCTCGGTCTGGCCGTACCTGCAGGACGCCAGGCGGCCGGCCGCAGAGTATGACTGCGTGCCCAAGTTCGCCGAGACGGGAGCACCGGTGGTGGCGCCGCCGGCGTCGGAGCTGTGCGCCTGGCAATCTATGGACACTGATGCGCTCGATTGGTCAGGCGCCGATTTCTCCTCCTTTCTGGGCGAGATGTCGTGAACGCTGTCGTGAGCACCGACGCTGTCGTGAGCATCGGCGTGGTCGTGAGCATCGGCGTGGTCGAGGCATGAGGCGCGGCGCCGTCTCAAGCGCACCGTCGAAGCCCCCGTGCTCGACGGACCTTTGAGCCGTTGGAAGCCGTTGGAAGCCGTTGGAAGCCGTTGGAGCTCCGCAGGCGTTCCCGAGCGCCGTCTCGAGCGCCGAGGGAGCCCCCGAGGCGGCAGTGGTTCCCACATGCGCATGGCGCGTGCCCATGCAGGGGTGGCGGCCGCCAGTGCTGGTCGCCAGTGCTGGTCGTCTGCTGCCTGGACCCCTATTTACTAGTGCAGCATGCTCCCGGAGGACAACTAGTGCAGCATGCTCCCGGAGGACTAAGGAACTAACTGAGCGAATCTCGGTGCTCGCCTGGAAGGCGAAGTGCAATGGCTGGGTCGCAATTGAGAATGCGTGCGTCTGTCCATGCGCGCGCGCATCGCATGTGAGGAGCTGGAGCACCTGTGCACGGACCATGGTGACAGTAGACGTTTAGCACCACGCGCTCTACCGACAGACGGTTCGTCAACGGCGTATCGGTAGTCGGTACAATCGCTAGACCCGACCGCGATGCCGTGCCCCATCGTGGCTGCGCTCAGCTGTACATTGTCGTGTACCAGCCTGCCCGGGGGCTGTAGCCTGTACACAATATGCGTGCCCGGTGCCGCGGCCGCCGTCTTGTCCCTCCAGTGTCGCGGACCGGGTCGGTTGCGGGTGTGGTCGGTCCACACGACTCAGCACAACCTGCATGCTCGGAGTCTTGTTTACTCACGTTACTCCAAATACTTTAATACTAACGGATGGGGTAGCAGCTAGAGCTACGACGAGCCCAGACCCGCGCTGACACGCGACTTAATTATACCTTTCTAACGTATCGTAAACGGAATCGCGCGACTCGCAATCCGAGTGCGATACAGACGCACGGCCGCGGCGCTGGCCGCCGGGCGTCTTCTTCCACGTCTTCGCTTCACTCCGCGTCTCTGTTCTCTCACGACGCAGAGACCAGAGTTCAGGTCTCAGCGCGCTCAGGCTCACCACCCAAGTCTTGTCAAGTCTATACTTGACTTGACTTGACTTGACACCACCCACACACGTCACAGAATGTGACGTGCATGATGGGCGTGGGCATGTGCCGTCGGCGGCGGCGGCACGCGGTCCTCAGGCTCCATCCTCAGCAGATGCCTGGGGCTCGGCGTGGAGGTCGTGCCGCCGTGCGCGGCGTTGACGCCGGCGGGCGAGTGGACGACGCCATGGCCCGTGGCGGAGCACGCCACTTCGGCCGATACTGCTCGGTGTCGTCGACGCGGAGAGCCCATGAGCGCCGTCATGGGCGCCGCGCATGCACCGCCGCCGGGTGGCGCCGGCGACACGGCCGAGTGCGGTCGTAGGATCTGGCCCGCACCCGCCAAGTCCACCTGCAGCACGTGTGTGTGCTCGGGCAAGGCACCCAAGGGTGACAAGTCATTGAAGGGGACCCGCGACAGTGTGAGCGCACTCATCGGTCGCGCTCGGATGTGATGTCGTGCCATCGTCGCAGTCGCATTCTGCGCGAGCCGCACGGGAGCACCGTGCCCCGAGTGTGAACGTGAATGCCCCGGGAGCTCCAGCCTGACCACCACTGTGTCGAAGGCGCCCCCCGCCGCGCCGCACGTGACGCCCCATCGATGCTTGTGCGGGTTCCAAGCGAAGCCATCGAGACCCGGCTCAGTCTTGAGACTGGGCTGCTTGGGGGGCGAGGCCTCGACAATCGGCTCCGTCGGTCGCTTCTCGCGCAGCCCTGAGAGGGTCTCGACGAGGTGGATGCGCAACTGCTGCAGGCTCTCCACAGCGGCTTTGATCAGGGCCTCGCGCTCCTGACGCGAGGCGACCTCGAGCGCGTGAAACCGCTGTTGCCAATCCTTCAAGTCATTGGCGGCCTTCTCGAGCGACTCATGCGCAGCGCTGTACCGGGCATCGTGCTGCTCGAGCCGCTCCTTCATCTCCCCGTGCTCTCGCCTGACTGTCGCGTGATGATTGGCCGCCTTTTCGAGCAGCGCCTGGAGATCTCTCGTCTCGGCGCGCGCCGTGTCGAGCTCGCGTCTCAGCTCAATCGCGTCGCGGCGCTCGGCCACCACCGCCTCAAGCGCCGCGATGCGCGACTTGTCGGCCTGTCGCGTCCCGAGGCTCGTCTGCAAGAAGCCCCGAAGACGCTCGCCCAGGCTCCGTGGCTCCGATGACGAAACTGGTGATGAAGCCTGTGACGAAACTCCCAGGCTCCGATGCTCCTCCATATTGGGAGCGAGTGACGAAACTCCCAGGCTCCGATGCTCCTGCATGTTGGGAGCGGGCTCGGTGCCGAGGGCAGGGACACCCGGAACGACGCTCTGCTCGGCCTGGGCCTTGAGGCCGAGCTGCGCGAACGCGTCGCGGAGGGCGGCTTCGCAGTCCGCCATCTCTGCCTGGCAGCGCTTGCATTCGAGCTCGAGTTCATCGAACCGACCGAGCTTGACGTGCGCGCTCGCGACCTCTGCCTCGGCCTTCGCCGCGGCCGATCGTGCCGTCGCGAGCTGATCGATCAACTGCTGGCGCCCGTCTTTGCGCAGCTGCCGACACTCCACCACTAGCCTGTCGCGCTCGGCACGCATCGCGCTCGCGGCCTCCAGAACCGACTGCGCCGTCTCGGCCGCTGTCCGGTTCTCAAGCTTCTGCGCGTCGAGCTGCGGGTCGAGGGACTGGAGCGCGTTGCGCAGCGCCGCAGTGAGCTCCTGTGCCTCGCCCTTGAGCAGTGCCACCTCCTCCTGGGCCGCCGTCACGTGCTCCCGCCAGTTGGCCCCTATCCCGAGCCTGCTGTCCTCGCGCAGCTGCGCCTCCAGCCGAATCGCCTGCTGCTCGAGCGCCATGGTGCTCGCCTTTCGTGCTGTGATGAGCTTGAGCTTATACCAATTCGCCTGGCCCTTGAGCGAGCGCCGGCGCGTGTGCATCTCGGCGTCGCCGATCTCGCTGAGCGCCTGGGCCACGGCAATGCGCACCTGCTCAAAGGCTTCTCGCACGCTCACAGCCGCATTGACCCACGTCTCCGCAGTGAGCGGCGCTGAGGGTCGCAGCGGCTTTTCGATGAGGTGCTCGAGCCACTCCTGCATGAGCACGTTCAGCTGCTGCTCGGCCTGCACGACCCTCTCCGTGCATGCACGGTCGAACGATGCGAGCTCCTCGTTCAGCTCAGCGTCGTTCTCCATCGTTGCGGGCGAGGGCGGCGGCAGCTCGGCAGCCGACGAGGCGCCAGTTGCCCTGGGACCATTGTCATCGTAAGACATGGATCGGGTCGGTTTACGCCTCGCCGACGACAGCGGGCTCGGCTGGTCTCGATCGCCATCGATCGCCATCGAGGCCAGGGTACCTGCGAAGCCGCTCAGCCGCGCGCTGCCCAAAGTAGTCTGCATGTACAGTCTGCATGTTCGTTCGAGGCAAAACCGAAACAAGTCCGATCTCTGGTGTGAAACAGTGTGTGAAACGTCTCGAAGTGCGGGAGCGTGCGAGCGTACCTCTCGGCGAGCCGAAAGGTACCGACTCACCGTTGTGAAAAAATCTGGCCTCAGATCTCAATCCCTTTTCAGTCACTATTTCATTGTGGCTCTCACACGCAAACTGCGCATCTTGAACTTGTGCAAGCCGGAGGACGTGTCGTTCAGCACCGTGATTTGCAGCTGGCACGGTGGCGACGCGAACGCATGCACGGCCAATGCAGTGAACACGAAGACGGACGTGTTTCGAATGCCGTCCACATGATGCCCATCAATAATGTGCGGCTCGCACGAACAGCCAGCCTGGCACTCGACACGCACGCGACCCATGCCCTGGTACGAGACCAAATGCTCCAGCTGCACCACCACGTCGACCCCATCAGCCGCGGCCCGACCAACCGCCGTAGCCGAGGCCGCGGCTGGACCTGTGGTTTCTTGATGAGGCCGAGTTTCGTTGGTGCCGGCGATCAGATAGGCGTCAATGCTTGTCAGAAGCACCGCCCCTGGGCGCAGCGCGACGACGCCATCGGAGAGCTTGCGTTGTTCGGGACTCAGGCTGACTGGGCAGTAGACCCATGACGAGGGGGGCGAGGCCATGAAGGCCTTGTAGACTGCCTCGCTCCTAGCCTCAGGTCTTCTCGCGCTCTTTGCCAGGCAACGAGGTGACGGAGGCAATGATCTCCTGTGGGCAGCTCGGCTGCTTGGCGCTCCGCTTGGGGAGGCAGCTCGAGTTGCGTAACTTGGATTCAGAGTGGCCTAATTTGGAGTTGGCAACCTCGGCCATCGGCGAGCACCACTGGAGCCGAAGAAAGCCCTGCTGCCCATTGGGTCTGCTGGTGAAAGTGTAGCAGCGCGTCGGCAGCTGCAACCACTCATTCTCCGAATGAAGAGGCTGCGTGGGGGGCGGCTTCTGCCAGTCGCGTAAGGTAGAGCGCATCCACAGTGCATGGGCATGGTCAAACCAGTGAGAGAGCACCTGCGTCACGTACGAGACGCCGTGTCGGCCGTTGATGTAATGCAAGCAGTCGTCTCCGGTCAGGTCCTGCAATGAGAAGCCCGGCTCGTTATTGAGCACATGGGGCTCTAAAGCTTCTTTCATCGAGACGCATGGCTGCGCGTAGTGGTGGCACACGCGCGTTGTCTCGAGCTCGACGCGGGCCCACGGCGTATCTGGGTAAACGAAGCTTTTGATCGTTCCCATGAGCCGGTCGCCCGTGCTGTAAAACGCGCGGGGCGTGCGCCTCTGCGTACACCATTCCGGTGACGAGAGGTGCACGAGGACGGGCTGAGAAGGTAGCTGGAGCATGATCTGGACAATGCGTTCGATGCTGGAGAGGTGCTTGTGATTGTCAAGGGCCATGCTGCCCCACTCGGTGACGACAAGATGCACTTCCGAGGGCATGTGCGAGAACAGGCAGGATGAGAAACTGAGGACAGAGGTGGCATCCAGCCCCGCATTGTAGAGGTGATGGCCTGCGTTCGGGAAGGTGGCGTTGATGTGTTCGAACAGACGGACAGCCCATCCCTTTTGACGGCCATTTATGCCGCTGTATTGCATGCAGCGCTTTTGCTGCTGTTCGATGCAACCGGCATTCTGGGCCTCGCTGGCACCGATCACAGCCATCACGATGGGCAGACCCGAAACAAGCCGCGTAAACAAAGGTTGGAGCGAAAGCGGTGTGCCGAGAGCGCGCACGCTGCGATCCAGCGTGGTGTTCGAGAGCACGATGATCGGAACTTCTGCCATCGATGCTCGGTTTCCCGCTACGAAAGCGAAGTCCGCAAAGAATCGATACTGTTAATACTGTACCGGTAACTCTGCATGAGAAACCACCATCGGGCGGGTGAGGCTACATACGCGCTCAGAAGATGGGGAATGCGAGGTGCAACCAGCTCCAAATGTCCAAGAGCAGCCGAAGGTTTTTCACAAACCATTGGCTGTTAAGCGGCCCGGCCCGGCGGCTGATCGAGTATGGCTGTGATAATAGGGGGTCCAGGGGTCCCTGGAGCTAGTGGTAACCGCATCCGTATGTACGCCGGTCCGGTGTCTTTGGCTGTGGAAAATAGACCATTGGCTATGAATTATAAACATCGGCTGTGAAAGGGGGACGGGATGGGGGCCTTCCAGCTTGGGTCCCTTGGATGCGTCCTCCTCGGCTTCTTGCATCATCAGAACACAGCTCAAGCAGACCAACATCAGAATCCTTCGCCGACCACGTCCACGTGCGGGAACGCGAAGGAAATTGACAAGCTGCTGTGCGGCCCCGACTACAACAGCACGGACGAGGACTCGGTGTGCACCGTGTCAGGGACGGTGCTGCTAGAGCCGGACTGGACCAAGTGTAAATTGGAGGGCAAGGGCAGCTTCGTACTCAGCCCCGGTGCCTTCCTCGGCTGCGCCAACTACTCGTCCATCTGCGCCGCGGACCGGACGAGCGAGGGTTGCCGCTACTTTGCTGTGTGCGAGATCCACCTCTCGTTCAGTCAACGCGTGACGCTCGGCGTGGGCAGCGTGCTCAATGCTGGCACCGCCTTCCTCGAGAGCACCAACGGCGAGGTGATCATCGAGCCGGGCGCCACGGTCGACACGAGCGGGCGCGGCTTCTGCGGCGTCACAGCAGCTGCGCAGGGTGAGCACGCCACACCCTCGTGGCTCGTCTCGCGCATGGGCAAGGGCTCGGGTGGCGCGGGGCACGGGGGTTCGGGCGGCAAGTGCGAGGCCGAGGGCGGGCGGCCGAGCGAGAATGAGCCCGGCCTATCGTTCGGGGATGCCACGATCCCTCTGTCCATGGAGGCGCATGACAAGCAGTACATGCTCAAGAACCCACCAGACCTGCTCGACCTCTATGGCAGCGGCACCTACTTGGGAACGAAAGGGGCGGCTATGTGGACCAGCAAGTCGCAGTGCTGCGGCGGCGGCGTCATTGTGATCAGCGCGCGCAAGGGTGTCCAAGTCGATGGGCTTCTGAGCGCTGATGCGCAGCCCCAATGCCTCCTCTCGCCCCCGCATGACTCGACGCTCCCGCAGTGTGATACGCGCTACTCTGTGCATGACTGTTTCGGCATCGGTGAGCCCGACGACGACGGCGGCGCCAGTGTGCCCGACGTCTCTGCACGCTCGCTCACCTAGCCTGCCTCCGCGCTCTGCTGCAATTCTGCCGCGCTTCTGCCGCCCGTCCTTCCCCGACCTTCCTCACGCACGCACGTGACGCACCTCACAAATCCTCTCCTTGCGCCTCTTCCGCTCCTCTCACGCGCGGGCGCTCCCACGCGCGCGCTCCCTCTGCGCGCGCAGGCGGCGCTTCCGGCGGCACGATCGTCGTCACCTCTCCCACGCCACTTCGTGGCAACGGTACGGTCAGCGCGCAGGGCGGCCAAGGCGGTGCCTACGTGGACCCACTCAAGTTATCATGGCCCGCGGCCGGCGGCTCGGGCGGGCGCGTCCAGCTGCCCGATCTCAACAGCGACGTGAAGCCCATTGTGCAGGGCGGGCTCAATAGCGATGGCCACTGCTACCTGGGCGCGGAGTGCGAGTGCGGCCCGGCGGGATCCCTGCTCATCGGCGGTGACTATCCGGCCAATGGCTCGAGCACGTGCAACCTCGACGAGGACAATCCCTGTGTGCTGCTCGTCGACAACGGCGGTTATGAGACCTCAGCCGCCTCTTATGTGTCGGGCCACTCGTTGACGAAACCGGAGCTCGCTTTCCTGCGTCTGGACGAGTTGCGAGTGTCCAATGGGGCCACGCTCGAGGCACACTGTGAGGGCGGTTCGGTGTGCGTCCGGAACATCACCGCCTCCTCTGCAGTGCTCCTGAGCGCCAACGCACGCATCCTGCTCAAGCACGACCAGTCGATCATTGTGGACAGGCTCGAGCTCGATCAGGCGGCGCAGATTGTGGGCGCAGTCGTCTCGGGGCGCCGCCGACGCGCCGCCGACAGCAGCGGCGGCAGCGGCGGCAGCGGCAGCGACGCGAGCGAGAGCGCGGACGCGACAGGCGCTGCCGCCGCCGCCACGCCCGGATGGGGTAGCGCTGGCGGCAATGCTCCGTTCAGGCCGCCCTCGAACACGCTCATCGTGGGCAGCCTCTCGATGGACACGACCTCCAGGATCCAAGGGTTTGGTCAGATCTCGATCTCGGAGAGCGCGTCCATCGACGGGCGCATCGAGATGCTCGCCGATGGAGACTCGCTCACCATCTCGATGGAGCCTTCTGCTTCCCTGTCCCTGCACGCGCTCGGCTCGATCTCCGGCACATCTCTAGTGGTCGAAGGCGGCAAGGTCAGCGTCATGGGTCATATCGTGGCCACACGTTCCATCAAGGCGCACTGCGGACGCTTCATTTTCGACTGCGCCGCCAACGCGTCCTTCATCATCGATGATGGCTGTGACTACTCGCTGTACATGAGTGTGGAGCAGCTCACCGTCGAAGGAGACGGCGCGATCGCCTCCGCCGCGATGCGCCTGTGCGTCAGCAGCAGGGTGCTCATGAAGGACTCAGGCTCGATCACCGCCTCCTCCCTCGGCCACCAGCGCGGGGAGGGACCCGGCGCCGGCGGCGTCTACTCGCCGACAGGTGTTCGCACCGTGACGGGCGCCGGTTCGGGCGGCAGCCACGGCGGCAAGGGGGGCAAGTCTGGGAGCTACAACAACGTCGCTGGGATGGATGGGAAGGAAGCGTACGATGAGCCCATGCTCCCCGGCTACATGGGCAGCGGCGGTGGCGGCTCTAAGGGTGGCCAAGGCGGCGGCATCATCCACCTGCATGTGGGAGGCCAAGGTCTCATCATGGCTCAGCACAGCGCGATCGCTGCCGATGGGGTCGACGCTGGCAACCCCCAGAGCCGGCAGACGGTACGCCGACGAAGTGAGGAGGAGATCGACGACGACAAGGAGGAGGAGGGCGAGGAGGGCGAGGAGGAGGGCGAGGAGGACGAGGGAGGATCTGGAGGCGGCGCGGGCGGCACGATCTACCTGCAGGTCGGGAATCTCTCGATGGCAGACAACACGATGGTGCATGCCAACGGCGGCAGTGGGGCACCCGGGGGTGGCGGCGGCGGCGGCGGTGGTCGTTTGCATCTCGAGCTCCTTCCCGGCATGGATCGGTGGCCACACGTGCTTGATTCGAGCATCGCTCAGCGCTTTCATGCCAAAGGCGGCCAAAAGGGCGCCAAAGGCGACAACGAGGGCGACAGCGACGGCGAGCAAGGGGGACTTGCCCCTCTGATCGGCTTCAATTGCACCGCGGGCTACTTTGGGCCGCTGTGCCAGCCTTGCGGCATGGGCTTCTTTAAAGACATGGTGGGGTCGCAGGAGTGCGCCCCATGTCCCAATGGCACGTACGCGAGCAACCTCGGCTCGCATAACTGCACCCTGTGCGACGCCGGCATGGTCTCCTTCTCGTTGAAGACTGAATGCGAGTACTGCCCCATCGGCATGCGCAGGTGCGATGGCGGGTGTGATGGACACCTTGGCGTGAGCTGTGTGCCCTGCCACGGGCCGCGTTGGGCGCGCTTCACAGGCTATCCGACCCCGAATGAGTGTGAATGGGAGTGCGTTGTGCCGCGCTTCCGCTCATACGATGGCGACAGCTGCGTCGCCCTGCATGAGCTGCTGCTCCCGCCTCGGTACGGCGGCCCAGCACTGCTTCTCGTGCCGCCGCTCGTGGCGCTTCTGCTCCTGCTGTATGCACTCTTCGTCGGCACCGCCGCTGCTCGCCGCCGCGCATCGGAGCTCATCCAAGTCGCCAAAGTAGGAAGTCGGCTGCGGCGGCGCGCGAGAGCAGCGGCGCCGACGACGCCGGGCATCGGTGACATGACGCACACGTCGGTCGAGCGCTGTCGTGGGCGCAAGCTGACGGGTAGCGAGCCCACGACAGCACCCGCCGGGCGGATCTCGCTCGACACGGCGCTGCGCCTCGAGTCACCTTCATCGATGGAGACACCGTCCATCGAGTCGCTCGCGCACGCGCTCATGTACGACAAGTTCAAGTACCGCGCCAAGCAGCACGTGCTTCGCGTGCACCTGCTCGGCGACAACTCCGCGCAGAGTCCATGGCGGCTGCCGCCACCCACGGAGGCGCTGCGCCAGCTGGTGGCCGAGGGCTCGTACCGCGACATCTCGCGGCTCTTTGACGAAACCGCCAAATGGGAGCTGTGGGATCCTCTGATGGCCACCATTCTCGGGCTGCTGCCTCCCTTGCAGACCGAGTTCGTCGCCGCACGGCGCAAGAGGCAGTGGCAGCGTGTGTGCCAGCTGGTCTCGGGTCTGAATGCGGCCGAGCGCGCCGAGGGCGTGTGGCGCTCGATGTACTCGCGTGTCTGGGAGTCTCACCGCTTTGAGCTCGGCTGCTGCGCCGAGCATCAGCATGGATGGCTCGACATCTTTGCCAACATCTCGGCACCCCTCGCGCCCTTCGCGACCCGCGGTTTCCCACAGCCCTCCGAGGCCTTCGCCAGCTTCAATGGCAGCACCCTGAGCCGCTCAGGCAGCGTCGGTGGCTTTGGCAGCGTCGGTGGCTTTGGCGGCGTCGGTGGCTTTGGAGGCGTTGGTGGCTTCGGCGGCGGCCTCCGGGTCGGCGGTGGCGGTATCCAGGGACCGCTGCTCGCGGCGCCCACGATGGCGCTTCCATTCGACCAGCAAGCTGACCCCATCAATGCGAGTGCGCCGCCGCCACTGCCGCCATACAACTCGCCCCGCGCCACCGACGCCGGCGACAATGGCCACGAAGACCGCAGCAGCCACGACGACGGCGGCCAGCCGCCGGCCGACGCGCTTCCAGCTGGGCCAGTGCTTCACGCCATGGGCCGCGAGGAGACACGCCAAGTGAAGCCAAGTCAAGTCAAGTCGAGCGAGGAGACACGCCAACCGGCCCGGATCGGACAGCCGATGAACTTCCAGTTGCTGCCGCGCCTCGAGGCGGTTACGCTGCCAGCCTCGCTCACGCCCGCACCGACGCCGACGCGCCCGGTGAGGGCGATCTCCGCGATCTCCGCGATCTCCACGACCCTGTTGGAGGATGCTGTCGGCCCCGAGGGTCTAGCGACTCTCCACACGACGGGCGATAGCTGGTCGCCGCGCGCCGTGCGCGCGTCGCAAAGCCAGTATGATCCATACCGGTACGACGGGCTCCCGAGGGCGCCACCCGATGACTCCACGCCGTTGCGCGCCAGAGACTTTTTGAGCGCTGCGGCCATAGCCGGGCCGTCCGAATCGCCCAGAGGGCCGTCGGCCGCGCAGCGCCAAACGGCCGCGGTGCGCCGGCCGAACGGCCATCAGCCCCCAGCCCCCAGCACGATGAACGTGTTGCTGTTCGTGCATGACGGTACCGCGGCGGCGGAGCCGAGTTGGTCCAACCGCACGACGCACTTATCTTTCAGCGAGCAAGAGGAGTCGTATGGAGTTGTCGGGCTCGGCGCCGGCATGCGCATCCTTGACGTGCGCGCTGATGAGCCCCGAGTGACCCACCAGCTGCTCGTATGTGGCAGTGGCACGTACCTATCTCCCTATTGGATCGACTTGTCTGACTTCGTCCTGTATGATGCGCTCTCCGCCGCGCTCGACGCGTCCGTGGCCGCCGTCGTCACATGCCTCAACCACCGGCTGGCTGCTGTCGATCGGAACGCGTCCGAATGGTCTGAGCGGCTGCGCGAGGTGCTCGAGCTCCTCGAGGCGGTCAACCATCACCTGGCGGCCTCGTGCTTGGCCGCAGGCGCCGTCGCGAGCGTCCAAAGGCCCGCTCAGCCTCGCGAGCGCCCTCCCGAGCGCTCACCCGAGCGTCCCGAGAGCCCCACAGCCGGCTTGAGCGCCGCCGTGAGTGCCGCCACCGACTCGTCGTCGCGTGAGCCCGCTTCTCTCGCCCTCGTGCACGTCTCCGGTGGCTCTATGAGCTCCCTGCCTGCTGGCAGCAAGAGCAGCAGCAAGAGCAGCAGCATGAGCAGCAGCATGAGCAGCAGCGCCACGCGCTCACGCCTCGTGCTCTTGATCGGCTCGGGCGATCCGGACACGTGGCGCCACCCGCGCGGCGTCACGCGCCTCAGCCCGAGGAGCATTGACGAACCTGAGGCGCTCGAAGCTCTGACGGACTTTCGCAAAGTCGTGCCCCACCGGCGCGCGCTCGTGAGAGCGTGCCAGCGCGCGTGCGACGTGCCGCGCCGTCTGATGTTCGGTACGAGTCTGCAGCCTGTCGCGTGGCCGATGGTCGGTGCGACCGCGCTGCTGCTGCTGCTCGCCACAGAGCTGATCCTTGACTTTCTCATCGTCTCCGCATTCTGCGTGCTGCCCGAGCGTGTCGGAGAGTGCGTGGCCACTGTCGCAGTCCTTCCTTTGGTGGGCATCCTCTCGCCGCTCGCGTGCATGGTGCTCGTGTGTCGCGCCCTTGGACTGCTGCGTGGGGTAGCCAAGGGTCATGAGCCCTCGCATGCGGCCGTCGCTGGCGGCGCGATCGTGCGCAAGCTGCGCCTGAGCGCGCTGTGGAATCTCGCGTCGCTCCCCAATGCTGTGATTGCATTGGGCTGCTCCGTCGAGCTCGTGGTGCGAGATCATCGCAGCCTGTGGGTGGGCAGCCAGCTGTGGCTGCTTGCCTTTGCACTGCTCGTCACCAAGGTACTCGAGGCACAGGCGCTCGTGATACTCTCCGCCGCCGCTGGCTTCACCAGCCGTGACTGGCGGATGCACTTTTCGCTGCGCCGGACCAGGCGCCTCTCGCAGTAGCAGCTCTGTTCCCCACACTCACGCACACAGTAGGTGCGGGCCTGAACCTCCACCTCGCTGGCAGAAGGCCCTTGTTTCACAGTCGGCGCGCTTCGCTGTGCTGTGTTGTAGCGTAGGACTGCGGCTAGCGGAGTAGAGACCTGACCGCCAATGTTGGTGGTGTGGTCGTGTGGTCTCAGCTTTCACGCCACGCGTTTAAATTTATCGATGAAGCATGATCATGCACGCTGGACACTCAATTATTGCCCATAAGTGGCAAGGGCGAAGCGTGGCATGTGCCCACGGGCTGCATCCTGTCGCCTTCTTTGACCCATACCTTCCCTTGGCTTAGCCGTAGCGCATCCGAATCCGAGTCCAGGCGCATGGTGAAATACAGCTTCGCTAGAGGACCAACGATCATAGCACCACTTCCGGCTGGGCCACCACGTATTCCGGAGTCGCAAACGGTCAGCTGCCATTCAACCGCAGAGCTCTCGCCAGCTTCTTCCTCAACTGTGCTCCACCGCCCTTCCTTGCTGGAGATCAGAGCAGATGGCGAGACAAGAGCAAAGGAGCCATCCTTTTTGAAGCGCAGGCCGAAATCCAGCGACGTGCTGTACGACTTGGGACCCGTGACTTGGTTCACAAGTGAAGTGCTAAAGGTGGCAGTGCAATCCCAGCCTTCGGATCTGCACAGCTGGTCGCCAGGCGGTAAAAAGGGTGTGTCAAGCATCCAGTCGATGAGCCCAAGACTGACCTGAGGCCGCATAATTGTGCGAACGACGACTGTTGCGGGAGGCGAAAGCATGAACGCCAACACGGCCGCGTGAATGTTGAGCATGCTGTGGCAGGTCGATGTGCTGCATGTGGAGCCAGAAATCTGCGCTGCGCTGTGAAGAGAAGGTGTGAAGTTTATGGAAAATATATCAAATTCATACCAGAAGAAGGAATTGAGAAACGAGACCGCGAGGGGCTCGACGGCCGTTTTGGGGGGCGACTGGAGTGCGGTGTGCGTGGGGGTGCGTTTTGTGAGCCTGCCAAGCGCCAAGCGGGCATGCAAGCGGGAGGGCGCGAGCATGATGCTGCCAGCATGGCCATGGGCGCGAGGCTGCGCGAGCGCGGCGAGGATTCAATGGTGACGAATGGTCGACCGAAAGAGCAAACTGCAAAGTGACCAATGGGTAGGTACCACTTGTCGCGGACCGACGGGGGGGCGCGTTCTGGAAGGGGTAATCAAGTTGCCCCTTAGCCCGCCGCAGGCGCGAAATTTTTGGCGATATTGACTGTTAATCACTACATTTAGGCCCTGAAATTGATGCCACTCACACCATGCACTCACACACTATTGACTCAGACTGCGACGTACATGTATGTACCGACTACAATGACAATCTAGCCCACAAGAACAAAAGCAACTGTCT
>JWZX01001857.1:0-10059 GCA_001275005.1 Chrysochromulina tobinii | reverse complement strand
TGGGAGAGGATGACGATGCCTTCACGTATCGCCAGCCCGCTGGGCCAGTTCCAGGACCGATCAAAACCAAGCCACCGCGGCCGCCCGATCCAGCACGGTCGCCCGATGCAGTGGCACTGGACCAGGAGCCTTTCGTCCTTTTGTTTCGCGAGAGCGGCAGCGTGGGGATCAGCCTCGCACGCCCTTGGCGAGGGCCTCAGGGGCTGATGCACAGCGTGCGCGATGTGAGCTTCGGCTCACCCGCGGACGATCTAGGGTGCCCCACGGGCGGTGTGATCCTGCATGTGAACGGAGTCAGTGTGATCGGCATGTCGCGAGCCGAGGTTCTCCAACGGACTCAGGAGCGGCCCCTCCGGATCGTGATGCGCCTACCCCTCGCGGGCGAGTGGCCGATCCCCGACCCGCCCAACCAGCCGCCGCTACGAGCCACCGTGATCCCCAAAGGTTGCTGGGACGTCCAGTATACGGTCACGTTGCCCCCGAGCGTGGTGGCTGGCGAGACGCTCATCGTTGCCATGCCGCCGAAGTACACGGTGCACGTTGCGTTCGTCGTGCCGCGCACTGTGGCTCCGGGCGCCCAGCTGCTGCTCAAAGTGGCCCCAGAGGATCTTCGGAAGCTGCGCAAAAGCCGAGGCCGTCTGGCGCTGATCGCGATGAATATTATTCAGGCGCGGAGGACGGTACGATACTCGATAGCTACTACCCCCACGCTGTAGGATCTCTAGGACGTCACGTCGAACGGGACGCGAAGACCGAAGTCGCGTTGTGCGAAACCCGAAACGAAACACTTACCTCTTTCGTTAGGGGGGAAATTGAGTAAAACACGACCAGTGTGTCGCTCGGTTGCAACTTGCAAGCCGGACTTCTTAACCGTTTCGCGGTTCGTTCGCGGATCCTCCGGTCCGCCCCGGCGCCGGCCCCGTGCGCACGGGCCACGGCAGGTCGGACGGGGAGACTCGTTTATTATTACGAGTACCGTACGTACCCCCGACCCGGGCACGATCTCTGTTCTCTCTGTCTCTCCTCCACTCGATGTCTCTGCCCCGCACTCGTGGTGTGCGCCCTGCGGAAGCAACGAGCGACATGATCCGAGTCGACTCGGCACGAGCACGAGTCGCAGTCCGCGACACGACGCGGGCGCCTTCTCTTCTTGATGGGCCCGCTTGGGCTTCACACACGCCAAGCCCCACAGCCACATTCGGCATCTCGCTTCAGAGCACTGGCGTGCCGATCCCCGCGTGTGCTTTCGCCCTGCCCCGATGCCCGAGTACGGAGAGGCGAGATCACGTCGCGTGGGCGCAGCCACCTTGCTCCCAGCGGGTTCTCTTCGCCTCACACAGTGCACGCGAGAGGTCCTAGAGAGAGCATCGCAGCATCGGCGATCCTCACCGTCCAGCCAAGCTCGTTCGCTATCGCCCCATGCACTCCCGCGGCGAGCCACTTCATGCTAGTGTGTCCTTGCCCTGTATGCACCGCGCCTTTCCGCGCTGATAATACCGCGCCAGCCTGCGCCGTCGCGGCGCGTCTCACTTGGCGGCCTTGCCTTTCTTGGCGGCCGCAGGCTTGGTTCCCATCTCGGGCTGTGTGGGGCGCGCCACGTCCCGCAGCCGTACGGCGAGCCCGCCGCGCTCGCCAACGAGCTCGACCGCATGGCGCTGGCCCGCCTCTTCAAAGTATTCCTCACCCACCTTGATGAAGCAGTCCACCTTGAGCAACCCGACCTTAAACTTCTCTACCTCCTCCTTGCGGAACTCATGCTTCTTCCGGAGCGCCTCGCTGAGCGCCTCGTTGAAGAGCTCGGTACCAGAAGCTGGTCGCTCACGCCCAACATTCGTCCACTTGGTTCCGAGCGCGGGCGGCTCGTTGGCCAGGTGGAGCAGGCAATAAAAGGCCTGCGCAATCGAGATGCTCTCGGGCTTGGCGGGCGGCGGCATCCGCTCGGGCAGCCGATGCAAAGCCTGCTGGAAGTCCACCACGCGCGTCGGCGAGCCCGCACCGTCGCCCTGTAGCAGGGTCCACAGATCCTCCTTGAGCTTGCCCACATCCACCACTGTCGAGCGGCGTGCGGTGGGCCAATCCTTGGAGCTCACCTGATGAGGGGATTACTCAGAGGTCATCAGTGCCAATCAGAGGTCATCAGGGCCAATCCTTGGAGCTCACCGCGATCTGCGCCGGCGGGACGATGGGCGCGGGCGCAGGGGCGCGAGGGCCGGCGCCGGCGCCACCATCCTGCTCGTCCCCGCCACCGATATCCCATCCGCCCTCCTCGTCGGGCCAGTTGCCGTCGTCGCCGTCGTCGCCCCCGTACGCGTCGACGCCATCGGCTGCGCCCTTGCTCGCTGCACCGGGCTCGGCGGAAGAAGAGGGTCCGTTGGCGAGGGCCTGGGAGCCGTCGGCGTCCGGGAACAGGCTCTCGGTCCGGCGCTTGGCCTGACGCTGCTGGCGCTGCACGTGCCGCTCGTACGCGATGCGCTTCGACGGGCGCTCGAAGAGCGTCTCGAGCGCCGCCATCTGCACTTGGAAGTCGCGCTTGAGCAGTGTCTCAGCCGCCTTGGCCTTGGAGAGCATCGTCTTGGTCAAGATGGTCGTCCCCTTTGTGTCGAGCGCCGCCGCGTCCTCCAGCTCAAGTACGAGCGCCGCCGCGTTCGAAAAGTCGACCGTGACCGGCTCCTTGGCCTTGCGCGCCCCCGCACCCGCGCCGGCCGCGCCTCCCGCAGCAGCCGCGCCCACACGGTTCCGGCGTCTCCTCGCTAGCTGCTCCGCCATGCTGCTGCCGCCCTGGTACCCGTTGCCCTCGAGCCCGCCCCCGTCGAGCTCGAGCTCGTCGCCGGCGTCGTCGATGAGCGATGCGGGGCCCTCGGCATCGACGAGGCCGATGAGCCCCCCCCTGGGACTGCGCCACGCGCTCGTCGGGCTCGTCGGCAGCTCCGGGTCCGTCGTCGCCCCCAGCCGTCGGCGCCGTCGTCGGCGAACTCATGAGCACCAGGGCTCGACAGCGCTGGGGGTGCAACCTCGGGCGCGGCGGCCAGCTCGGGCTCCAGCTCGGGCCCCGGCTCTGGCTCTGGCTCCGGCTCGGGCTCCGGCTCGGGCTCGAGCTCGAGCTCGAGCTCCGCCTCCGGCTCCTCCTCGCCGTCGTCGGGCTCGCCGTCGGGCCGCCGCTCCGCCCAATACTGTCGGAAGGCTGTCGCCACCCGGAGCTCCTTTGTCACCGTGGGCAGCAGGCCGACCAGAGCGGCCGCGGGCAGCGGCGCCGGCGGCGCGGCGACCTGCGCCTGAGCCCGCGCCGCCGCACTCGCCACCTCCGCGTCGCGCGCGTCGAGGACGAGCGTGAGGCCGTCGGCGCCGAGGTCGAGGCTGTGTACCATCAGGCCGCGCGCGCCCTTGATGCCGTACAGCGCGGAGGTGCGGTAGAAGAACGGGTCGGCGTCGGCGCCGAGTTCGTGCTTATCCATGTTTAGCTTCGACGGGTCGGTCTCCAGGTACGCGGTCGGGTTCTTGCGCTTGGGCTTCTTGGGCTTCTTGGGCTTCACGATCTTGGACTGGACGAAGTTGAACAGTTCCGTCGCCTTGGCGTCGCTCAGGTTCAGCTGCGTCGCGATCTCGTGCATGTCGGCGGGACTGGCCGTCTTCTTAGCCTCGGCCATGAGCGCGGTCATCTCTTCCACGACCGACGCCTCCGCCCACTCGGGCGCGCCCTCGAGGTCGACTGCGCCAGCCTTGGCGCCCTCCTCCTCCTCCTCCTCGTCCGCCGGGTCGTCCACCTTGGCGCCCGGCCGGTCGATCATGCGGCGGAGCCGCTCCTGCTGCATCTCGAGCGCATCGACACGCGCCGCGATGATCCGGGAGCCCGCATCGAGCATCATCGCCCCCTTTTGGAAGATCTCGATGGTACCGCCGGTGGAGTTGCGGTCCATGTCGCGGATCATCCGGTCCATGTCGTCGATGTTGTACGCATTCAGGAAGGCATTCTTCTTGTTCACCTTGTTGTCCATGAAGCGCTTCATCGCGTCGCCGTAACCCTCTAGGCGTCGCTCCTGGCGACCTGGCGTTTCCTTGAGCGGTGACTTCACCTTGGCGAGCTGCTTCTGCACCGCCGCCTGCGCGGCCTCCTGGCGCTCGTTCTCGTCATCGTTCTCGTCCAGGCCGACGTCACCAGGCAGGAACCCGCCGGACAGGCGGCGCTTGCCGCCCGACGAGTTGCGCCGGGGGGCGATCACCGGCAGCGGAGAGCTCATCGCACGGGGCAGGGAGCCGGTGGGGGGCGCGGCGAGTGGGAACCGCGACGCAGCCCAGTATGACGCTTTGCGGAATCGCATAATAAACTTGCCTACCAGCAACAAGTAGCCGTGTTGCCGAAAGATGGGCGAGTTCGACAAAAGAACCATTCTGGAGATTGGACACCAGTACTTGACACGTAGTTACAGCGTGCACATCTGTCATCTCTTCGTCGCGTATAACATGATGGTATGAATCGCACACTCCGCACTTGCCTCTAGGCCCACAGCGCGCCACGCCGCCACCCATCCCATCGATCGTACCGCGAGCGCCTCAGGCTCACCCGGCGCCTCGGCGTGGCCGCCCCCCCCCCCCTCCCTCATGCATGGCTCCCGCCTCTCTCCACCACCACCTCAATGGCCAGAACTCATCGAGGCCCACGGCTCGTCGGGGCGATCGAGTAGGTCGGGCACCACACGCGGCGACTCGTAGAAGCTCACGAGCTCCTTGGCTTTGGCGACCACATTCTCGACGGTGAAGCCGAAGCGCTTGGCGAGGTCCTTGCCCTGCGCCGAAGCGCCAAAGGTCGTCATGCCGATCACCGAGTGCGCGTACTTGCTCCATCCCTCGGCGCAGAGTGCCTCGACGGCGAGCACGGGCACGCCTGGCGGGAAGACGGTGTGCTTGTACGCGCGCGGCTTCATGTCGAAGAGCTCCCAGCACGGCATCGACACGAGCTGAATGCGCAGCCCCGGCAGCTTTGGCACCGCGTCCACGATGAGCGCCACCTCCGAGCCGGTCGCGCACAGCACGAGCTGCGGCGCGCCGCCCTCGGGCGCCTGTTGCAGCACGTACGCGCCCTCCCGCACCGCCTCGATTGACGAGCCGCTGAGGTTCGGGCAGCTTTGTCGCGAGAGCGCGATGACCGACGGGCACGTGCGGTGCTCGAGCGCGACCATGTACGCGCCGCTCGTCTCGTTCGCGTCGGCGGGGCGCAGCGTGAGCGTATTGGGCATCGCGCGAAAGTTGAGCAGCGCCTCTACCGGCTGGTGCGTCGGCCCGTCCTCCCCGAGCCCGATCGAGTCGTGCGTGGCGATGTAGATGACGCCGTGGTGCGAGAGCGCCGAGACGCGCATCGCACCGAGCGCATAGCCGGTGAAGTTCAGGAAGGTCGCGCAGAACGGGAAGAGCGCGGGCGAATAGGCGGCGATGCCGTTGCACACGGCAGCCATGGCGTGCTCGCGCACGCCGAAGCGGATGTACCGCCCTTCGGGCGTGGCTGCCTGGAAGTCGAGCGCGCCGCGGAATTTGGTCAAGTTGGAAGGCGTCAGGTCGGCCGAGCCGCCCACGAGCTCGGGCACCGCCACGCACAGCTTGTTGAGCACCTCCTGGGACGACTGGCGCGTGGCGAGGGCCGGGTCCTTGGGTGTCCAGCGAGGGAGCACGTCGCGCCAGCCCTCCGGCAGCCGCCCCGCCACGCGCCTTTCGAGCTCCGCCGCGAGCTCCGGGTGCGCCACTCGGTAGCCCTCGAGAAGCTTCTGCCAGCTCTGCTGCTTCTCCGCGCCCGCCGGCTTGCACCGGCCATACGCGGCCGCCACGTCCTCAGGCACGTTGAAGAAGGCCTCCTCGGCGAAGCCGTACTGTTTCTTGACGTTGGCGAGGTCGGCGTAGCCGAGGGGCGCGCCGTGCACACCCGCGGTGCCCTGCTTGGCCGAGCCGTACCCGATCGTCGTCGTCACCTTGATCAGCGTCGGGCGCGAGAGCTCCGCCTTGGCGCTCGCGATCGCCTGCTCGAGAGCGAGCAGGTCGGTGTCGCCGTCCTCTACGTGGATCGTCTGCCAGCCGTACGCCTCGTACCGCTTCATGACGTCCTCGGTGAAGGCGAGGTCGGTGCCGCCGTCGATCTGGATCTTGTTGTCGTCGTAGAAGACGATCAGGCGGCCCAGCCCCAGGTGCCCCGCGAGCGAGCACGCCTCGCTCGTGATGCCCTCCTGCATGCAACCGTCGCCGCAGATGACGTACACAAAGTGGTCCACCACCTTGAAGCCCTCGCGGTTGAAGGTGGCGGCCATGTGGGCCGCGGCTAGCGCGAGCCCGACGCCGTTGGAGAGGCCCTGCCCGAGCGGCCCCGTGGCCACCTCGACGCCCGCCGTCACGCCCACCTCGGGGTGCCCGGGCGTCTTGGAGTCGATCTGGCGGAACGCGCGCAGGTCATCGAGCGAGAGGTCGTAGCCCGTCAGGTGGAGCATCGCATACTGGAGGGCGCACGCGTGCCCGTTGGAGAGCACAAAGCGGTCGCGGTTGAGCCACGACGGGTCCGCCGGGTTGTACTGCATCACCTTCTGCCACAGCAGGTGCGCGATGGGCGCGCAGCCCATCGCGGCGCCCGGGTGGCCCGAGTTGGCCTGCTGCACCATGTCGGCGGCGAGCACGCGCACAAAATTGATCTGCCGCCACTCGAGGCTCTTCAAATCGATCTCGTGCCGCGGCTTCTTGTTCAGGTTGATGTCCACGCTGTTGCGCGACGAGGCCCGTGACGGCGACTGCCGTTTCGAGGAGAGCGTCGCGAGTGGCAACGAGGAGGTGAGGCCCTCCTTGGGTGGCAGGTAGCCAAAGTTGAACTGGAGCACCCGGTCCATGGGTATGCGAGCGCGCGGCTGTGCGCTTTCAACCGCCCTTTGGCGCGAGCACGCCGCGGAGATGTAAGCTTGTTTGCGCTGTGAGACCGTGGCCTCGCCGGAGGCCTCGCGTCATCAGCACCTCGCCCAGATTCTAAGTTTGCCGCGGTGATTGCATCCTCGATGCCGCCGTGGTGAGCGCTCACTCGCGGCAGCCCGTAATCCCGAGCATGCTCTCTCAAAGACCTGTTGCACATGTATGGATACTCAGACCCCACGAGCAACCATGATCTCACAGAACAATCTACATTCTACAATGGCCTCCTCTCAGTCTTTCTCTCAGTCCACCTCAGGGATCGCGTGCCAGTCCAGGGACGGCTCCCTGGAATGGCGCGGCGAGAACGATGCTGAGGTCGCGCTTCTCACGCCCGCGTACGCCGATGGCGGCGCAGGCGAAGGAGGTGCGCTCAGAGGCGGCTTGCTCAGCGGCGGCGGCGGCGGCGCATGCGCGACGGCGCCCAGGAGGAGCGGCTGCGTCATCGCCGCCGCCGAGGTCGCTCCGTATTGCAGCGACAGCGTCGGCTTGGACCCCTCGGTGGCGCCGGGCACGAGCACGCCGCTCGCGCCGCCTCCGCCCACGACGGCGCTGGTCGCGCCCTCTCGAGCGCCCACGGCCGCGCGAGCGATGAGGTCGGCGTTGCGCTTGATCTGCCGGTAGAGGCCGGCGCTGCGGCGCGCGATGACGGCGGAGGCGACGACGGCGAGCAAGCAGAGGCCGGCGATGATCGAGTGCGTCGGCAGGAAGCACTGGGCGCCCAGGCAGGTGGAGGACGATCCCGCGCATGTCCGATTCGTCAAATCGGGCCCCGAGCCAGCCCCTGAGCCACCCTCGTCGTCGTCGGTCGCGGCCCGCGAGTAAAAGAACGTTGGCAGCAGGTTGGCGAGGAGCAGCGTGCCGACGGCGCCGCAGCCGCCGTCGAAGAACAAGTAGTTGGCGGCCAAGTGGGAGCTGCCGAAGAGCTCTGAGGCGAGCACCACCAGATGGGGCCACATGGAGCCAAAGGCGATGCCCGCGCATACGCTGCCGAGCGCGAGGAGCGCCGCCTGGCCGACGGAGCCCGCAGCGCACAGCCCGGCGAGCAGAAGGACGAGCTGCGCAGACCCCATCAGGGCAGCGATGGCCGCGGCGATCCACGGGCGTGGCCGGCCTCGGAACGCGAGCACCCGATCGGAGACGATGGTCGCGACGAGCCGGCCGAGCAGGTTGCCCGTGCTGAAGAGCGTGACCACCGTGGGCACGAAGGCCTCCGAGGCGCCGCAGGCCTGCACGATCTGGCCAAAGTTGGTCGAGAGCATGTTGCCGCCGCCGATGACGACGGAGCCCACGCCGCACAGGAGCCACGCGTCGGGCGTGCGCAGCATCTGGAGCGTCGTGTACGATACCTGTGGGGAGTCACTCAGCATGCAATGGAGTCACTCAGCATGCAATCAGCATGCAATCAGCATGCAATGGAGTCACTCAGCATGCAATCAGCACGCAATCAGCACGCAATCAGCACGCAATCAGCACGCAATCCGCATGCAATCAACATCTGGAGCGTCGTGTACGATACCGACGACTCGAGCTTGAGGATCGGCAGCGTGGTCAGTGCGGGGGCGGCGGCGGCGGCGCCCTCGACGTGCCACAGCAGCCCGACGGTCGGCAGCGGCGCCTCGTCGCCCTCGCGCAGCGCGCGCTGTCGATCCCAGCATGGCGCGAGGGCGATGCCGAGCGGCGCGAGGGCCATGGCGAGGAGCACCGGCACGAGGCCCCTGTGCACCGGCCCATATGGGGCGAGCGCCACGGCTGTGCCCACGCCCGTCAGCACGAGCAGGTGGGTGTGCAGGTAGCGCAGCATCGTGCGTGGCTCGCGCGCGCTCTCATCGGGCGTGCTCGGCACGATCACGGACGCGAAGACGCAGCAGCTGAGCGAGACGCTCGCCCAGAGCAGGATGCAGTTGAGCGCCTCGGGCTCGGCGCCCGGCACGCCGAAGAGGAGCACTGCGCGCGAGCGGAGAGGTCGGACAGCAGTTGGGACGGCGGACGAGGTCGGGCAGCAGCGGGGAGAGGGCGCGTTCTTGAGGCGCTCTGGGGGAGGCGCGCTGGGAGAGGCGTATCGGCGCAGCATATCGTGTTCGTGACGTCGTGCGCACCGTAGAGCTGAGAGACGACCGCGCCCGCCAGGCCGACAAATGACTTGACGAGAGCAGCGGCCATGCCACGCTGGCGCTGGAAGTGCATGATTGGCGTTGAAAAGGCGCAGGAGGAGATCAGCTGGATGCCCATGTACTGCAGCATCGAGATCCCCAGCAGGACCTTTGCTGGGTCTCCGGCGTGAATTCTCTGCGTGGCGACGAGGTAGAAGACAATCTGCGCCGAGCTCACCCACAGGCCGCCGAGGAGCAGCGTGCCCTTGACTCCGCAGCGACGCGCGAAAGCGCCGAAGAGTGGGCTGAAAGGACCGAGGGAGAACTGGATGGTGTTCAAGTTGGCGAGCTGCTGTTGGGAGAAGCAGAATTGCTCTTTGAGCGCGCTCGAGTACATGGAGAAGCCATACGTGACTCCCGTGGCGACGGCGGCATACATGCAGCCGATGAGAGCGCGACGGCCAAGGGCCGTGCTGGTGAGGGAGCCATCGGAGACCCAGTACATGCGTTACGGATTCGATGGAGGCTGTCTGGCCTGCGCGGAGCGAGAGCGGCTGTTTGATGGAGGCGTTCGTCGATTTCGCAAGAGTCGAGTGGTCCGGGGAACCCGAGTTCGGATGATGAGCTAAGTTTATCGCGCGATGGGAAAAAGGAAATCGGGGGATGGAGTGCGGGAGCTGGGATTGCGTTTGGGGGAACGGTTAGAAGGGAGAGAAGGGTAGGGGGTTTGGAGCACGCACTGCGATTACGCAACTGGGAGGACAGCAGCGTATCCGCAACTCTAATTGACTTTATAATTGTTTTAAAGTACTCAGTTACCCTCAGTAAGACTTCGTGCCCGAGCGGTTAAGGGGGCAGACTAGAAAGATGACACGTTCATGGCGATCAATTCCTCGACATCTGCTGGGTTCCACCCGCGCGAGTTCGATTCTCGTCGAAGTCGTTTTTTTTTTTCCCTCTTTTCCCTCTTCCTCTTTTCCCTCTTCCTCTTTTTCCTTTTTTCCCTTTCCCTCTTTTCCCTCTTCCTCTTTTCCCTCCT
>JWZX01001855.1:0-24815 GCA_001275005.1 Chrysochromulina tobinii | reverse complement strand
TGCCTCGTCCACGAGCTCCTCGGCGTCGACGCCCTCTACCCGACCGGCGGCCTCGGCGGCGCCGCGCCCCCCACCATCTTCTAAGCGCAACTTTGGCATGCTGTGCGCCAGCAGACGGCGCATGCGCGTTGCGTTTATGGTGTCGGTGTGAGTGCGAGTAATGAGTGCGGACATGGAGCGACAAGTGTGATCAGTACCTATGAGCTTGAAAACCCCACAAGTGATAATTGCATAATCATCCTAATTTGAATGCGCATGTCGGCAGCCGCGCGGACTGTCTATCCGATCCCTGAGTGTGATCTACCTGGGTGGCCGCGTGCTCCATGCTGTTCGCTGAGTGTGCGGCTCCGAGTAAATGCGATCAGCCGATCACACGCACAATCCGCTGAGTCCTCGACGGTCCGCGTTTTCAGGAGAACCGCGCTGGCGCGCGTCGTCGGATCTGCTAGCACGTTTTCGACGCGATCTCAGAGCTCTCAGTGCTGTGCTATGAATCTCTCTCCGCCGCCAAGACCCAAGCCTCCGGTTCGGAGGCTGTCGGCTTCAACCTTCATCAACTGACCCCGATCGTCGTTAGTCCACAGTCGGGGCGGTCGCAGCAGCCATGCGCCGCTCGGCTGGCGAGAAGAATTCAAGTCGCTCCGCAGGCAGTGGCGGCGCATGCGTGTTGGGCGTAGCCCTCGGCCGGCCGGATAGCCGGCCCGGGACGCTCCCGTCCCCGCCCGTGAGCGTGGCAGCGCGTGAGTCGGACAGGCGCGCGCGCGGATAGGCGCGGCTCGGCTCGTCCTCCGTGCGTAGAAGAGCTTCGAGCACCTCGCCATCGCAAAGGTCCTCGAGGCTTGCCACGAGCGCCGCGTCGGTCGCCGAGCGCAGCGCCAGCACCGTACGCCCTGGCGGAAGGCACCCCACTATCACAAGCCGCTCTTCTACACGCTGCAGAAAGGAGCTCCAGGGCGTGTTGCACGGGGCGGCCACACGCACACGCACACGGGCCATCTGTGCTGGTGACGCACCCCGCGGTGCGAAAGCGTCTGGCGCAATTCCCGAATCGCGGCCGGCGGTACCTCGTGCGCTCACTGTCTCAGCTTCGGCTTCGGCGCCCTCGATCAAGTACTCGTAGCCACCGCTGGTGCCCGCCACGGCGCGACCTTCGTCATCGTCCCACGTGGCGGGCACGGTGACAAAGACGGTCACAAGGTTTGGTGGGTACTCGTCAGCGCCATCGGAGAGCCCACAGCCGCTCGCGCTGGGCGGCTCGGACTCTGTGAAGTGGCCTGTGAATGGGCGACCATCGGCTGTGAATGGGCGTCCTTCGGTGCCCATCCTACCAGGTAAGAGAGAGCCACCGGCCGAGCGCGCGAATCGTGAGGAGGCGGGCGTCATGTTGGGCGTCACGTGCGCAGCGCTGGCATCGATCACCCGTCGCTGTTCACAGCTGGCATCGATCACCCGAGGGGTCGAAAATGAGAGACGGCGCATCATGAAGCCAGCCACCGCGCCCAGCAGCGACGGGGTACCAGCTGTGAACAGCGACGGGGTGCCAGCTGTGAACAGCGACGGGGTACCAGCAGTGCCCCCTTGCGCAGCTGGCATGTGCATGCCGCTGCCCCCGGCTGCGGGACCACCGCCGACGCCGACACCATGCAGAACCGACGGCGCGCCACCGCGGCTGACACCGGCAGCACCGGCAGCACCGGCACTTGGCCGCCGTTCGTGGCGGCGCTCGTGCTTGCCTGGACGCTCGCGCAGTGCCGGCGGCTGCGCCTTCGCCCCTGGCGCGCCTATCCACACCTCGTCGTCGCCAACCGCATGCGCGTGCTGCTCGTCGACGTCCGCAAACGCGCCGTCATGAGCGCTGCTGTTGTACGAGCCGCGTGGATTGTAGGCGGCGCTCGGAGGTGATGCCACGTGGCCGTCCGCTGTCGAGATGAACTCGAAAGTGACGTCGGACAGAAGCTTGGCCACGCAGACAAGCATGGGTCCGAAAAGGACCCCGCTCAGCCCAAACACGTACACCCCAAGCACCAGGCTGAAGGCATGCACGTAGTCGCCCACGCCGGCGCGCCTCTGCAGCTGGATCTCAGCCTCGGGGCGAAGCCGATCGCCGCCGAGCACCGCGACCATCAGGGCGAGCAGGCTGAGCCCGGTGGCCCAACGGCCCAGCAAGAAGCAGCAGACGAGCACCCAAGGCAGGCAGACCCACCATGCGTACACCAGCGGGAAAAGAGTGAGCACAACCACGCCGAGAGAGGCGAGGTGGCGGAAGGGCAGCTCGCCGAAGGTGCACGAGAGCGCAACGTACGTGAGCTCGGTCACGATCGCGGCGCGCGCGGCGCCGGCGAAGGGCATGATGATGACTACATCCACCGTGTCGCGCATGCGTTGTAGCGTCGAGGTGGATGTAGCAGGATGGATTTTGTCGACAAGGAAAGTGAGCACGTCGGTCTCTGTCGAGAGCATGTAGAACGTCATGGTGAGGAAGACCACGGCGGTGCCGCCGAAGGAGATGACGAAGCTCACGAGCTGGAGCACGAGCGCCATGCTCCACGAGCTCCATTGCAGCACCGACGAGGCGATGGCGGTCGGCATGAGAGACGCCGACGAAGTCACATACTCACGCAGCATGACGAGCAGCTCCGCCGGATCTTGAAGCTCGGAGAAGAGGTGTTGCGCCTCCTCGAGGAGTGACGGGTGCGCGAGAGGCACATCGCCGCCCCCGCCGGCTGCATCGGCGCCAGCGCCGCCGATGCCGCTGCGACCTGCTGGTGCTTCCATGCCGGCGCTCGCGTCGCCGCCACCCGAGGTGGCTCCCGAGGTGGCGCCTGAGGTGGCTCCCGAGGTGGCACCTGAGGTGGCACGGCTCGCGGCCCAGAGGACGAGCTTCCCAAGGTCTTCGGCCTGGCGCAGCCACGTCGCCTGCGGGTAGCACTCGCGCAGCTTGTCGAACGTCGAGGTGACCACGTCGTGCGGCAAGAAGGCGCTCGAGCTCGCGTTGGGTGCCTCCCAGGCACCCCGGACTGCGTCGATCAGGTGAGCGAGCACTGGCGTCCACTGGTATTCTGCCTGGCGCAGCTCGTCGAGGGACGCGACGCCGAGGTCGACGCCCTGGCGCACGACCTGGCTCACCGCCTCCGCCGTCTCCGGTCGCACGTCGCGCATCCACGAGGAGCCGTCGACGAGGAGCTGCGCGCCATTCTGCACCGACTGCACCGCCAGCGTCGTCGTGACGAAACCAACCACGAGGAGGAGCCCCGCGAGCACGACGATGGCGGCGAGGTCGTTATCGGCGATGAGGCGGCTCCCCGCTGCGTCGCCGCGCGCGGCCGAAGGCGAGTCCGCCCATAGGGCCATCGTCTTCTCGAGCACGTAGAGCGCGCCCGCGCTGAGCAGTGTGGTCGTACACGTGTACCAGGTGAGCGCGTACCAGGTCGACAAGTCCGCGCCGAGCAGGAAGACGAGCTGCAGTAGCGCGAGCTGAACGAGCGCGGGTACGTCATACACGGCAAAGCGGATGAGGTACGGAATGCTGTGGACGGCCGCGACGAGCGACTGCTGCGGCTTCGCAGCGAGCGAGAGCACACGGTGGAGGAGCGATGGCATGCGCGGATCGCGCAGCTGCCGAATGTGGCGGACCAGCTGTGCGCGCTGCTTATGGAGCGTCTGTGACACGATGAAAGCCGTCAGGATGGTTGAAATGTAGTCCTGCCACAGCCTGTACATGAGGTAGACGATCAGACCGAGGCCCCAGGCGAGCAGCGTGCCTATCACGTGGCACAGCACGCCTCTCTCGACTGTGTAAACTTCCATGGAAGTCTCATCGTTGCCGATCGGCATCGTGCGCCGCGCAGACGTCAAGCGAACGAGCTCGGGCGCGCGGTGGAACCCAACGGCGCCGACGAAGCCGGGGCGGAGCCGGTCGACGGGGCGGAGCCGCCATTCGTGAGCTGTGAATGACGATGTTTTCAGAAAAGCTTCGTCAAGTTTGCGCTCCCACAAAGGCGCCTGCGTAAACGTGTCTTGGTTCCATTTCTCGCGGTGTGTGGTGACGCGCGGTGTGCGGACTTGTATTGACTTGACTGCGGAATCTTTTTCCCGTGTGGATTCTCTATAGATGCATTTCCCCGCGACAGGACCCGTGTCTGCGTCAACGAGTTTCGCGTTTGGGCATCTATCTTGAGTGCCGAACCGCATCCAAGCCCGATCCCCGGCTCTTTTATCGTGTGGCAGCGGAGCCGTACAACGTCCACTGTTCGATCAGCAACCGGCACGCAATGGTCAGCGCGTCGCACCGCGTGTTCCAGGCCTACCTCATCTGCCAATGGATCTTCCTGTCATCGCTCATCATCCTCTTCAACAAGTATCTGCTCAGCACGGCCAATTTCCACTACCCTCTCTCGCTGGTGCTCATGCACATGGTATTTATCTCGATAGCTACATGCATATGGAAGTTGTGCGGGTGGGCCGAGGTCCCCACCAATATCACGTGGGGCGATATCGGCAAGCGCTTTGCGCCGGTTGCCTTGCTGTTTGCGCTCAGCCTTTGCCTTGGAAATATGGCGTACCTGTTCATCAGCGTCGCATTCATCCAAATGCTCAAGGCGTCAACGCCGGTCGCGGTGCTGCTCGCTTCATTCGCGTTCGGCCTTGAGACTCCAAACACCGAGCTCGGTATCTGCATAGTGCTCATCGCGGCGGGCATCGCGATGGCGTGCTACGGCCAGATCCAGTTCGACATCACAGGCGTCACGGTGCAGATGGCGGCCGTCGTGTTCGAGGCGCTCCGGCTGTGCCTCGTGAACATCGCGCTGACCAACAATGGCTTCAAGCTCTCGCCAATCGCCTTTCTCTATTTTGTCGCGCCCTTGTGCGCGTGTGCCATTTTCCCGGCGTGGGTCTATCTCGAGTCCGAGCATGTGTCCAGGAACGACTTCGCGCCCGTGCGCAAGGTCGGGCTGGTAATGCTGCTCGCAAACGCAGCCACCGCATTCGCGCTCAACCTCGCCACCATGGCCCTCATCAAGCACACCTCCGCCCTCACGCTCAACGTGTCCGGCGTCTTCAAGGACATCTTGCTCATCGTGTGGTCAGTCGTAGTCTCAGGCGCACTCGTGACGCCTCTGCAGTACTGCGGGTACGCGATCGCCGTCGTGGGCGTCTCAGCCTACAGCCGATACAAGCGCAATCAGCAGCAGAGCGCGCAGCCCAACGTAACAGACCAGAGCAAGCCGTTCGTCGCCACGACCGACCAGTCCGCCGACGATGACGACGAGTCTGTGGAAGCCGAGTCCGAAAGCGTCCGGCTCAGGCCCAACTAGCGCTCGACGGCGGGCGAGCGGCACGTTCGAGGCCGTGCGGAGCTCGCGGGAGAAGAGTGCGTTCGACTGGTGCGACCGAAAATGCAGCCTCATCGGATGGCGCAAGACTCACGAGTGTGCTGCTTGGGCGGCGCCGCCCGCGACGACGCGTCGAAACGTTCTCTCAGCCTCGAGTGACGAATCTCGTGAGTACTCCAACACCCTCGTGGCCGCGCTCGATGGCCCAAAACGCTCGAAATCTCTGTGTATGAGATACAGCTGCTCAACAGCTTTGCGTAGCCACGGACCTCGCGTGCCGGCGGACGCGAAAATCGCTCGGCGCGCCGCCGCACCTCGCCTGGAATCCCATCACCCAATCGCGTGTGGAGGTGTATTTTCAGTTTCGAGTTTCAGCCCGTTGCAGTTTGGGATGTGTGTGTCATGTGCCGACATCATGCGTGGAGAGAGCCACGTCGAGATTCATCGCGCATAGTACGCTCGCGGACGTGACTCAAAACCGACGTCGAGCGGAGCGCGCGGTCGGGGGCCCCTCCGGCCGGGGCATTGTCGCAGCCACCGTCTACGTGTTGTTTGTGCTTTCAATCATTCTTGTCCCCAGTAGCTACATTAACTGCAGCACGACGATCGACGTTTGCGGAACGCCAGCGTCTCGAGTACGCACCCATCCGCTGCGCGCACACGCTCGATGGCCATCGCCGTGCGATTGGCGTGCAGGCGCGCGTACTCGTCCGATCGCAGGATCAGTAGGGTCCCTCCAAGAGCAGCGCTGTGCACGACGGCGCGCGTCGTCGCGTTCGCGGCGTTCGTCGAGTAGAGGAGTACGTCAGCGAGTCCGCGAACCTCTTCTTCGCGCACATGGCCGTTGCCCTCCCCGCTGGGCCCGCCAATGGATCCATCAGGCGCCTCGCCGTAGGCCACCACCCAGTCTGCACCGGCTGCTCGCGCGGCGACAGCAGTGCGTCGAGCGCTGGAGTGAGCGCGCAGCGAGAGAGCCGCCGACAGCGCCATGAAGGCGACGGGTCCACGCGCGAAGAGTACCATTGGAGGCGGCGTGTGCGGCGCGTTCGGGTCGCAGCTCGTCGTGGACGAAGCGGACGAAGCGGACGAAATCGACGAAACCGACGCAGCTGACGCAGCTGACGCATCTGACGAATCTGACGAATCTGACGAAGCTGACGAAGCTGACGAAGCCGGCGCGACTGGATCGTACATCGTGGCGCCCGGAGGGCCAGGCCTCCAGCGCGCCGCCCAATCGCGCCCGCAACGGCGCTCTCTTGTGTGCTCATCGCGACCGGCCGCGGGCATGAGCGCCACCGCACGCAGCAGCGGAGCGAGGCAGTGCAGGCAGCGCTCCTCAAAGCTGAGTCCCATTTCCCCACAGAGTCCCTCTCGCCGCCCACTCGCGCTCAACGGCCCGCGCTCTTCACCCATGGCACTGTCCGCGGCGGCTCTGACCGACTCGTCCGCAGAGGAGCTCAGTGACGTGGCGGGCGACTGGGTGGAGGCGGCGCACGGCGCACTGGTGGTGAGCAAGAGCGGCACTCGGAAACCAAGCGCCTCCGCCAGCAACGCATTCTCGAGGTGACGCGCGCCGTGATGAGCAGTTGCATGCAGACCACCCGCCACGAGCGCGCTCACGCTCGAAGGGGCAGGGGCGGCCTCGGAGACGGCGGAGGTGGAGGTGGACGTTGCGGAAGCGAGGCCAGCAGAGGCGGTGTCCAAGGCGTTGGTGCCCAAACCCAGTTCGATGGTGCGGTAGTGCACCCAATGCGAGGAGGCGTCGTGCCGGGCGCTCAGCCGCACGAGCATCCGGTGGCCGCCGCTGAGGCTCGGTGCGACGTCAGGGAGCGCCGCGCCCACTTCGAAGGTAGACGTCCGCAGAGCCGATGTATGCGAGCCGTCGACTTGAGCGTCGTCTTGTGCGGCACCTCCGTCGCCTCCGATCGCGCCTTCCGACACCTGCTCCGGCTCTTCCTCTGCCGCCGCATCGGGCGCGGTGCCCGGAGTGGCCGCGGCACCGGCCTCATCGGCGATGGCAGCCGCGCGCGTGTCAGGCTGATGCTCGCGCATCGGCGCTCGCAGCACGAGCGGCAACCATCGCCACGATGGCGTCGACGAGCGCGGCCGAAACGTACCCACAGCCAGCGCCACAGCCGAGGACGCCGCTGCCGGATGAGGCTGCCGAAGGAATGGCCAATGCAACCACGTGGTGGCTGCATCGCCCTTGCCTGTCCTGCTGAGCCACGCGGTCGCGGTGCCTCGCAGCGAGACGTTGGTCAGCGGCGCAACGGAGAGCCTCACAAACGGGTGGCCATCGACATCGAAGAGGGTACCCTGCCATCGAGATCTCGCCCGCTCGATGAGCTGGATAGCCTGCTGCTCCTGCGCGCTCCGCTCTTGCTGTAGCGCAAGCCGTGCTGCGTACAAAACGGCGCCGCCGCTCCGTGGAGTCTGCACGCGAGTGGAATCAAGCGGGCCCTGGACGCTCATACCGCCCGTCTCGAGATGGAGGACGCCGTCAAAACTTGCAAGGCGCGGGCGAGCTTTGAGCCGGCCACGAACGCCACTCACAATGGTGGCGCCACGCTCATCTGCGGTCGCAGGTTGCGCGTGACGGCGGCCCGTCTTGAGCCAACAAGCCTGCGTCTCCACCACGTAGGTGAAGGCGTTGCAACGCGTCGCCCGCTCGCATGCGGCGCAGCAGCCGTTCTGGTCGCGGACAGTGGCTGCCTCGTTGAGAAGATCTCCGCCCACGTAGTCCATGTTTGACTCGATGCGGTAGGCTGAGCACTGCGACTCGTACAGCATTGTCAACATTCATTCAATCACGTTCACGTTCACATTCCACTTTACTTTGGCATCTCGGCAAGACGCACACCCACCGGTCCCAGGCGCAGACACATTCATTCATTCACAGCCTTGGTTATACATGTAATTTGACAGCCAAGACACCGGACCGCGGGCGTACATCTACATGTAAACATTCAATAACGCCAACACCACGTAGTCGTAGCTACGTCCTACGAACGCAATCGTAAGTTGACGCACCAAGACGTACGAAAATCGTTCAAAATTCACAACACCCTCCTCTCAGTAAACCATCGGAATGCAAAGTTTCTTATACCACCGTGGCAGGCTGTCTTGGCAGAGCAGGGCACAGTTGCAAGGGGCATTGAGAAGGCACGGGGTAAGGCACAAGTTCAGGCACATTATCGCTCTGTTGAGGCCGAGTATCCCTTGTTGCTTTCGTATTTCGCGTTCCATCGTCTGGTTGACGACTTCGAAGCCACCAGGTCTTTCCTGCATCCATCTGTCGATCATGAGCTTGTCCTCGACCAAGCTGGTTTCCGTTTTTGCAGCGTCGACTTTCTCATGCGGTGCTAGCCAGTAGGCCAGACAGCAGCAAGGGTAGGCAGGCGAGGAGTGGGCAATTGCTTTCACAAGTGGGCCTAAGGCGTGCTCACCCACATCCATATGGCTCTCATCGGTGTGATCCGCGTCGAATATGTCGGGCAACCAATCCATATCGGTGTGATCCGCGTCGAATATGTCGGGCAACCAATCGTTTAATGCGGGGCGGATCATGAGTTGACCGCCAGTCGTGATGGTGGCATACGACTCCATGATGCACATCGAGCGTGTGACGTACCGGCGGGTGTTGTCGATCGTTGCGACTGTGCAGCCGATCTTCTTGATGAGTGCCACGATCTGATCGGCGTCGAAGCGATCCTCTCGACGTGTTGCAGTTTGGCGCAACGAGAAAGCATCAATCCAGACCGGCACCGAGTTCCACTTCGCGCCGGGTTTCGCTGTGTCGCCTAACCCAGCAACCTCAAACGCGGCTGCGATCAGGCCGGCCATCATCTCAGCCGGGTGCTCTGCCTGGCTGTGTGAAAGGAACACCTTTGCCGGGCCGAGATACTCCTTTCCCCACCCCTTGCGCTGCAACACCTCGACAACCGACTCGTCGCGTTCGCCATGGATCTTCAGCCACTTCTTGACGTGCGCGATCAGATCGTAGACGGTCAGCTGGTCCTTATAAATGGAAGCTTCGCGCGGCAGTGTGTCGTCAGAGAGTAGACTGCGCACATGGCAAACGGACTTCCAATTGCCAACCGAATTTGATAGGATGAGCGTCTGCTGCGTCATCCCCGGCACAAGTGGATTCGGCCATAGGCCCCCGTTCGGAAGATTTTGGACGCCCGTGTTTCTGACAGCGGCATTCACTCGGTTTGCCACGGCCGTGGCCATACTACCCCCGGCCGTGGCCAACTTGCGATTTGCTTTATTGACCGTGCGATCGCGATCGAGCACAACAAACTCTTTGACCAATTTGAGCTCCTCTAGGCAGAACCGGGCAGCACCAATGTACGTGAGCCCAAGCATGAGATAGTCGGGCACCACCGTGTTCAGAGCATCGTCTGCGCTGAGTGTCACCACTATGGCATCACCCGGCATGACCTGACAACTGGTCTCGCGCTGCTTGTTAGGGACCGATGCAGTGACCTCGCGAGGGAGAGGCCCCACACGCAGTTCCAGTTGGTACTTGATGCGCCAAATTTGGGCAACGTTTCGTCAAGATTCCAGACCGACTGACCCTGTTGTAGAATCGTGTTCTCATCATTTGAGTCTGCGGGTGACTGAGGCAGCGACACAAAAGTTCAAGGTACAGCCGCGCCGCGTAAGTGTTTTTTCGAACTTGGAGATGAAGAAGCGTGGCATTGAATCTGGCATTGGCATTGATAGATGTGGGGTGCAGTGGGAATGACGGTAAGTTACCTAACTCCACAAGTTCATGAATGTTAATAAAAGCTGATCTTGCATCTTCATCTTGATTTCCCCGCCGGATTTCAATATTTCAAACGGATAAACGCCGCGTATTTAATCTTTAATGTATCGTATGATCAATTGATGATGATGATGTTTGTAATGTGCACACATGGCGTATGTATATATGTGAAACACGTTCACGCGGGGCAAACCATACCGTACCTCGAAACTGACTCTCGCGAGACTAGAGACTATACGTTCCTTTCACACATAGCTTGCCCAACCCGTCCACCTGCGCGCATGATGTACACATGCCGCGGAGAGACTATGGCACGTGCGCGCAGCCTAGGCATCCGCATGAGCGCACTGCCGCCTTATGCGAGAGCGACCGCCTTGAGATTCTTGGTGCCAAGCTCAGTCAGCTTTGTGTACGCAGCGGTGAAGTCCTTCACAAACATGGCATTGTCCTTCGCGTACATCTGCACAAACGGGCGGAAGTTCTTGTCCTGGACCAGCGCGAGGTCTGACGGGAGCATCATGAGCTTGCCCGACGGGTCTTCGAACTGCATGGGCCCATTCCACTCTTTGATGGTCCACGGGACGGAGAGCAGGAGGTTGAAGTAACCGTTGTTCAGGGTGTAAGGGGTGGGCGTCCATGGGCCGCTGTAGCCGGAGGCGTCCGGGTGGCAGCGCCCGAGGGCGTGCGCTCCCGAGAGGGCGACGATTTCCTTGTCGTTGAATCCCATGCGATAGAAGACGTCCATGCGCAGTGCCTTCGCCGTCTTCTGCGGGTCGTTGCCTTTGGAGGCGGCGGGAAGGCGGCCGTCAGGCGTGACGGCAGCCGGGGTCATCGCGTCCACGCGGCCGGCCTTCCATGGCACGGGCACGCCAGCCGCTTCGAGCGCGGTCGCGCCGGCGAGCGTGTACAGGTCCGCGTACGAGACCGTCGGGAACGACTTGTGCACCGGCTCAAGCTTGGCAACGAGCTTATCAAGGCCCGCGTTGCCGCCGTGAGCGAGCTCCTCCTTGAAGCGGATTGTGCCACCGCCCGAGCCGCCCGTCTTGCTCATCTTGTCGTAGGTGCCGCTAGAGTGCCACGCGAGGCGCACCATGGTCGGGCCGATGTCCTTGTCGGCCGCAATCATAGCCTGGAGGGCCTTCTTCGCTCCAGCATAATCGGGTGCTTCGGCGAAGGCCGGCTCGAGTCCATGAAGGGTGGACGCGCCAGTGAGCGCGGCGACTGCACGAAAGACGGTGCGACGGTCGATGTTGGGAGTCACGCGAAGAGCGCTGGCGCCGCAAAGGATGGAGACGGTGATGAACGAGCGCATTTTCTGGCCGTCGCGGGCGTCGGCAGATCGCTTTTCCCGAATTCGAGACTATTTCGAGATGGCCTTGACGTGATTGCCAAATTTTGGCTATTTTTTTGATGTAAAGGACGTGTGTGAGTGACGTCCCCTTGGCCCGTACGCGCTCGAGCGAGGCGGGGACATTAATCATATTGAAGGCTCACAGGCAAGTGATTTACTGATTTTCACAACTTCAGGGGGCGCCTCCTCTAGCACCCCTGCTACATGTAGGCGCAACATCAGACCCGCGCGGATTGACCCAATTGGATTGACCTGGGGTGTGCCGACTGTACTGGCTACTGAGCCGTGAGCGTGAGTTTCAATTGACTTGTGTATGTGATTGTTTGCAGGGATTATTCTTGGCGTGCCCTTGTGGCGTGCCGGTGGGTATCTCGGTCTGACGCGCGACGGTCCCCGTCTTGATTTATGGTGTTGCCTGGTACAATGTACCGGTTAGAAGACACCGGGCGTTGCTTGCGCGTGTGCGTCATGGCGCGTCTGCGTCTGTGAGTCGGTCCGGGCCCGCCGCTTGCTTGAGCAACCACACACGGAGCCCGTCGCGGCGCCTCTAGTACCTCCCGTATGTGTCTCGCTCCAGCCGGTGTTTGTGAACCGTTATGAAGACCCTTTTACTTGTAACGGTACATGTAGGACTTTCCTTCCTATGAAGAACCCCGGGGAGTTTTGTTTTTTCGTGTCAGTACAATACTAGTAAGGGATGCCCACGAAAGAGGCGACGCCCAGCGTCAGGGCCTCCTCTGCCAGGTCGGCTGGAGGGAGGAAGGCAGCGCCGGTAGCTACGCCGAAAGCGGCCGCGCAGGCTCCAAAAAGTTCCTCGCCGACAGCGGGGGCCAAGAAATCGGTGAAGAAGAAGGTGGCGAAGAAGAAGAAGGTATTGGCTGCTGACGGAGTGGAGGCACAGGCCGACGCAGAGACTGATGCAACCGCCGATGAAGGCTACGACACCGAAGCTGATGCCCTGGACGCCGCCGAAACACCACAAGGCAGCTCTGAAGGACTTCCGACAGCACCGCCATCAGGGCCAGTTGCACGACAAAAGCCAGCCTTGCCCAAGCTGGTGATGGACAAGATTCCCGAGCCTCTTGTGAGCGATCGTGCGCCTCTTGCCGGCAGCGATCGCTCCGCGGACGAAGAGGACACGAAGCTCACCCGCGACGAGTGGGTGCTAGAGCAGATGCGGTTGTCGGCTGCTATGGCGACCATTGGGGCGATGAATGACGACTACGAGTTAGACCCTGATGATGATCGGTTCGCCCCGCCGGATGACGACGGCGAAGAAGATCGGTTCGCGCCGCCCGAAGTCTCGACCTACCCGTACGAGGAGTCAGCGCACTCCGCCCGATCTGAATCGCGCCGATTGAACGCCAGGAGCAACCAGCAACTATTGTCATTCAGGGCGCACGGCACTGCCCGTGATCGCACACTTAGTCAGCGCTGAGAGCAGAACGCTGCCAGGAGCGACGAGCAACTAATGTTATTCAGGGCGCACGGCACACCCAGTGTGCGCTCACCGCAGTGAACTGCCAGTCGGGCATAGACACAAGATAGATACATGAGGCATCAGCATGACTTCAGCAGATTTCAACGTAGCTACAGTAGCGTCGGACGCTCGGGCGCGCACACCGCACAGCGGGCGGCAGAGGTAGGGACTGCCAGAGAGCATTTCTGAGCCTGTTCTGCTTGTCGATGGGCGTCGTGGGGCGGGCCCACAACCGTACACTTTGGACTTTTACGTTCCGGGCGTGCGCACCGCGACCCGGCGAGACGACCGCCGAGCGCGACCGCGAGACGACCGAGTCGAACGGCATCGGCAAAATCAAAGAACCAAACGAAACCACAGCCGCCGCGCACCAGAAACCGCTTCGTAGTCCTATCGTTACACAACGAATGAGGACTTTGGACGTTGTCGGCGCGGCCGCGATTTCTTCCGCGTGCCTCAAAGGCTTTGTATTATATTGTAACAAATGACCGTGAACGGTCTAGATTCTAGAAAACAATCGTTTTTTAACGTTTACAAAAGTAACGCATACCCACTCACACAACCCGGCCGGCGAGCCCCTCGCGGTCTCGTTTCTCAATTTCTTCTGTCTGTAACATGGTCTGTAATGAAATTAGATATTTGAAATCGGAATGGTGAACGTTGAATTTTATTTTTTCATCCGGCAGATCCGCGAAAGGCGTATGCTTCGGAATTGGTACGCGACGCCGACTTCTGTTTTCACGATCGGCTGCCGAGCCGATCAGGCAACTCGCAGTCCCGCGGTGCAACTTTCCTACGGTGACTGCGTCTCAACTCTCATCTATCCGAGTCCCGAGGCGTCCGGTCTGGGGTTCGGTTCGGTTCGCCGCCGGGTCCCCTTTAACGGGTCCCCGGCCCCGGCGCTCCCGCACCGGCCCGCCACACGGCCACACGCCACAGCTCTCACGCCCCCCCAGCCGTCATGGATGCGCTCCAGTGCCCCGCTGTCCGCACACTGCACTATGCGGAGCCGATGCGCTGCTGTGACCTCCCACGGTGCCGTCACTTACAAGCACTCATCTGCCCGTCGCACGGGCTCGCAACTCCAAGCCACCGCCGTGTCAGGAGCTACGCCACCATGCCCGGCCACATGCCTGACATCGCGCGCGCGTACGCAGCTACCCGACAAGAGTGCATGCGGCTCCCTGGCCCTCCCCCATGCAGCCACGGCAAACCCCTTTACGCCTTGCCCCACGCGAACATCACGTCGGCAGCACGGCACCCATAGCGCGCGTCGTCGCATCCCGCCGGGACGTCCCTCACGATTGTACCCCGCTGCGCACCTTCACAGCTCGCAGCGGGCGGGCCCTCAGCGTCCAAGTATTCAACGGCCGAAGAAGCCCATCTTCCTCTTGTGCTCGTCTACCTCGGGCGTCGTGAGCCGATCGGCTGTCCAGTTGGCCGACGAGCCGCGCTTGTGGTAGCGCTTCTTGCCGCCCCTTTGCTCGAAGACGTCCTCCAGCTCAATGGCCGTCTCCAACTCGTGCAACTGTGTGCCGAAGATGGCGTCGCCGTCCATGCCCTGCTGCGCCTGCAGCTGCGCCTCAAAGTTTTGCTTCCATGTCCACTTGGGCAGCTCGTGCGCGGGGCGCGCCTCCTCCTCGTCATCGTCCTCCTCCGACGAGGCAGGCTTGTCTGCCGGGATCATGTCGGCCGTGCTCGCCGAAGCTATCGACGCTGAGAGACCCCCCGGCCGCGTCCACGTCGTCACCTTGTCCTTGGCGTGGTGATAGTACTCACGCCCGCTCTTCGCGTCCGTATGCGCTGTCCACCCCTCGGGCAGGGCGGCGATCGCCGGCTGCTGCTGCTGCTGCGGCTGCGGTTGCTGCTGCTGCCGCTTCCTCTCTTCCTCGGCCTTGCGCCGAGCCGCCTCGCGCGCCTCATCGGTCTTGCGCTTCTCCGCCTCGCGGGCCTCCTCCGCCGCCTTGATCGCCTCCCGCTTGCTCTTCTCCTCCTTCTCGCGCTGCTCCTGCTGCCGCTGCTGCGCCTCGAGCTTCTTCTGCTTCGCCTCCTCCTCTTTCTTCTTCTTGAGCGCCTCGATTCGATCGGCCACCGCCTTCTCCTTCTCGCGCTGCTCGCGCTCCTTTTGCTCCTTGGCCGCGCGCTCCGCCTCCGCCTGCCGCTGCTTGACTGCCTGCCGCTGCAGCTCCTTATCTGACGCCCCGGCCCCGGCGGCGCCCGGCTCGGCCTTGCGCTTCAAGTCGTTGGCGCTGCCAGCAACGGCGCTGCCAGCGATCCCCAACTTCGCCACCGCCGGCGCGGGCACACGCTGTGGGCCCGCGCGCGCGGCTCCGGACTTGTCCTCCTCGAATGTCTTGAGCCTATCCTTGAGGGCCGAGAATTTCGCCGAGGGCACAGCCGAGGACGCGCCAGTGGAGGCCTCCGTGGTGGCAGGCGCGGCGGCCTCGGTCTCCACAGTCTCAGCAGCCGCGCTGTCAGCCGCCACCTCCGACGAGGATTCGAGTTGGGCAGCGGCCGCGATGGTGTCCGCCACCACGGAGGCATCGGTGTCCGCCATCGACTGGTCCACCTCGCTCGCCATAGGTGTGTCCGCGTCTGCGGGGCCAGGCTCGAGCGCCGCGGCCAGTACTGACGGCTGCAGCGCCATAGGCGCGTCCCGATGACCCAGGCCACGCCGATTCTCCTCGAGTTTCCGCTGCAGCTCGTCGCACGTGGCGTGGCCGGCGTTGACGTAGTCTCGCGCCGCGCGCCCCCCCGCTGCGCCCTCGGCCGATGCGCTCTTTGAGTCGTCGTCCGCGGCCTTGCCCAAAGACGTCGGCTTGCTCTGGCCGAGCCCAAAGATGTTGGCAAGCGTTCCCAGCACCGATGGGGCAGCGGGAGCTTCGGATTCGGTGGAGGGCTCGGCGGTAGGCTGCGGCAGGGGGGGTGGCATCGACGGCGGCGGGCCAAGGCTCAGGCTGTGGGGTGCTGCCGGTGCACAGTCGACGCTGGCGGTCGTCGCCGCCTCGGCTGCGGCCGCCTCCGCCGCGGCCGCCTCCGCTGCGGCCGCCTCCGCTGCGGCCGCCTCCGCCGCGGCCGCCTCCGCTGCGGCCGCCTCCGCTGCGGCCGCCTCCGCTGCTGCCGCCTCCGCTGCTGCCGCCTCCGCTGCGGCCGCCTCCTCTCCCGCCGCGTTGGCCTCGGCCTCCGCCCTGGCCTCGGCTTCAGCCTCTGCCATGGCCGCCGCCTCAGCTGCGGCCGCCGCCTCGGCGGCTTTGCGCTCGGCGGCCTCCTCCGCCACCCGCAATGCCGCCGCCTCCATCGCCGCCTTGGCCTCTGCCCTAGCCTTCGCCTCCGCCTCCGCCTTGGCCGCCGCCTCGGCGATCCGGGCTTTGCGCGCGGCGGCCTTCGCTGCCTCCTCCGCCGCCTTAACTTCAGCTTCCGCCCTCGCCTCCGCCTCTGCATTCGCAGCCTCGGCAGAGATCCGGCCCTGCTCCTCTTTGAGCTCAGCGAGCTTGGTGATGCCGGCCGACGCCTCGTCCGCATCTTCAGAGCTGTCCGCCTGCTGTTCCGGCGCGAGCTCTTCATCTGGCTCGTCCTGCTCCTGCTCGACGGACGCCGGTGCTGCGCCCGCCTGCTGGCAGGCGACGAGGCGCTCGACGAGCTCCTCCTTATTGCCCGTGGACTCGAGGCCCAGATGCTTGAGCTCGGCCTTGAGCTCAGCAATCTTGAGCTTCCGAGCTTCCGCGCGCAGCTCGTCGGCCAAGAGCATCGCTTGCTCAGCCGCCTCCACATCGTCAGCGGGTGGCTCGGCCTGCATGGCATGCGCCTCATCGGGCGCGGCCTCCTCGGCGAGCGCCGGCGTCGTATCCGCCTCTATCGGCGCGGCGTCGACCGCGCTAAAGTGCGCGGCGAGCCGATCGACGAGCTGCTTCTTGTTCCCGACTGTGTCAAGGCCCGCTGCGCTCATGTACTGCTTGAGCGCCTGGACGGTGTTCTTTGACAGATCCGTGCGATCGAGTGGCGGCAGCTGGCCGGCGGCCTGAGCGGATGCGCTCGCCGCCTGGCGGGCAATCTGGGTAGCGAGGCCGTGCTCGGCGAGAGTGTCGCGCGTGATGCGCTTCGTCGCCTTCTCCTCCTCCTCTACAGCGCCGAGCTCGTCCGACTTTCGCTTCGAGCTCGCATTGGAGCCGAGCGTGGAACCGACATCGCGCTCCGCCGCGTTCAAGCTGCGGATGCTCAACCCACGCGGGCGCATCGCTGACGTGCCAGCGACCTTGCCAGCGACTTTGTCGGGCGGCGGGCACTGCAGCACCGGGTTCCTGCGCAGCATGCACGCACACAAAGGTGAGAGACGCACTCACGCTGGGGCCGATGATGCCTGGCGCGCGGCCTGTGCCTGACATGGAGCTCCATGAGTATTACTACTGAGGGCGCTCGCGGCCCAGCCGATGCGCCGCGAGCGCTGGATCAGGTGCGTCGTCGCACGAGTGTGCAGGCGCTGGGTGCTTACAGGCGGTGCAGAAGCTGCTTCTTGGTGTTCGCGACGGTCTCCTCGAGCCAGTCGATGTTCCGTGCCTTTTCGTCGTCGCACTGCTGCTTCGCTTGCCGATGCTTATCCTCGAGCAGCGACAGTAGCGACGAGATGTCCGCCATCGCGGGTACCGTCCCCTTCTGCGCAGTTCGAAGAGTGGCGGCACGAAAGAAAGAAAAAATTCCCACAGGGTGCGAGAAAACAAAGACGATCTGCGTCCGCAACCTTGGACAGGGCTTCCGTCAGGTTTTACTCCAAAAAGTGTCCCATCTTTCTGTTTTCGTTCGCGGAAAGTGCTCGAGGCGACCAGCACGAAATCCATCTCACGCCTTCTCTTCCTCGCCGCGCACTTCCTCGTCGCCTTCCTGGTGGGCGGTGGGCTGCGTGATCCGCAACAGGTCTGTCGCGTACGTCAGCTTGTCGGCTGGCTCGGGCGGTTCTGTCGCGTACGCCAGCTTGTCGGCTGGCTCGGGCGGTGGGCGCTGAGCGTGCTGCGAGCCGCTGTACCCCGTGCCGTTCCCGCTCCGTGTGCGGCAAGGGACACGTGCCTCATGGACAGCGATGACGTACTCACCGAGATCATGTATCAGCTCACCAAGGGCTGCTCGAGCCCGCACGCCGCCGCTGACGCGCTCGCCACCATCTCGCCCGTGAGCCGGCGCTTTGCGCGGCTCGCCAAGCTCGACCTCTTCTGGCGGCCGATTGCACAGAAGCGCTGGCACTGCCAGCACGACGAGGCCACGTATTTGCAAGCCGCCGCGGAGGCCGCCGCGGTGGCATCGCTGCCCGGTACGGCCGCGGCCGGCACGTGGCGGGAGCACTTTCGGCTGCGCGAGGACGATCTCGTGCTCGATTTCCCGGTCTTCTTCATGGGCTCCGAACTGTCTCCAGCGAAGCCTATCGGGCTTCACCTCTACGAGCCGCGCTACCGCCGACTCATCCAGGTCGCCATGGGGCGCGACGAGCGCTTCATCTTCGCCAAGCGTCCGCCGAAGGCTGGCCTTGTGGCGTGGCTGTGCGAGTGCCACTCGGTCTCCATCTACCCCGACGGGCGTGCCGACCTGTACGCGCTGCCCGCGCTGCGCTGTCGGGTGCTCAAGGCATGGCAGGGAGAGGCGAGCAACGCCCCCAATCTGCACTGGGCGCGCGTCGAGCTGCTGCCGTGGGCCGACAACGAAATGCTCCTGAGCCGGCGGCGTGCGCTGCAGATCATGAGGGCCAAGCTCGGGCAGATCAGACTGGGCCACGAGGACGAGGACGAGGACGAGGACGAGGACGAGGACGAGGACGAGGACGACGGAGAGTACGAGGGCGAGGAGGACGACGACGAGGAGGAGGGGGGCGAGGACGACGACGAGGACGAGGACGAGGACGAAGGTGAAGACGAGGAGGCGAGCGAGGAGGCCGAAGAAGATGGCGAGGACGAGGAGGACCAGGAGGCCGTCGGTGACGGTGATGGCACTATCGACCGCGCCGGTTGGAAGGCAGGCTTGCCCCGTGACGACCTCATGGCCAAGGCGCAGCGCCTCGACGGCTCAGTGCATGACGAGGAGGCGGACGACATGGAGGAAGGCGGCGATGAGGAGCGCGGAGACATCGAGCACGATGGTGAGGACGAGGTGGCGGTGGCCGAAACTGGTGCCAGCGACGGGCGTGAAGAGGGCCGCAAACGACCAGACCAGGCATCAGACGATGCCGATAGTGAGCAGGCGGCGAGCGGGGGTCTGTCGAATGAGCATGCGAGCGAGCGGCGAGAAGTGTCGTCCGTCGATCATGTCATTGATGTTGCGTGAGGCCGGACGCCGGTCGGGTCGCCGGCGTGCCGCCCGTTGACCCTATAAGTGTTAGGGTCAACGAGCGGGTGTACACGGCACGGAGATATACTCGAAACATAATCATTCGCTGTTTATGCAATTGGTACACGACACACCTGGTTTCATCAACACGTTATAGTAATTACCTAGTCTGTTCAAGCGACCGCGGTCCGCGGCGATTCTAGAATACGGAATGTGCTTAACCGTGTACCGTCAACCCCGTCGAACGGAGACGAGAGGGCGATGTCTCTTTTTACGCACAGTCATGGCAGGGGGCTGCGTCTTCCCGAAGTGGATCGTTCAGATTCCCTACCCCCCGCGCCTCGTAGACCGCTTGCACTGCCCGCCGTTTGTGCTCGGAGCCGACGCCGCTCAGGCCTATGTACGAGATGACGGTGTGGTGGTCACCACCAAAGTTCTCGGGCACAAAGAGCGAGAGCTTCGAAACGTTCTGAAAGCGGCTGAACTGCGTGGCATATTCGAGGTCGCCGGTCGCGTCCTCGGCGAGGTCCCACTGCTGCACCGGGGGCGCATCCTCAACGTCTGTGAAGTCGAGCGCCTCGCGGTTGATGTATGCGCGCAGTATGCGTGGCGCTGTGCCGTTGCCGCCGCCGATGAGCTTGAGCGCACGGATCTTGACCGGCGAGACGAATGGGATGTGGATGATGATCTGTGGATCGTCCTCCTCGCTCTCTACGACAGCCGTCTGGTCGAGCCGCTGGTCGTAAGGCTTGAAGACTCGGCGGCACGCACCCGTCTCCGACTCGTTGAGTGCGTGCACACCATCGATGTCGATGTAAGGAAGCAGATCATTGGACGGCCCATCGTACTGGTCGGCGTGAATCTGGCCGCACTGGCAGCGGAAGGGACCCGAGTGCGACATGTGGGGTGCGCGCGCGGCACACTCGAGGTCGAACGAGCGAGTGCTCGGGAAAGGGAAAAGTGGACGTTTGGAGCGGAAACTCGCGAAAACTTACTTCGTTCCCTTGCGAAACGAAAAGCCTGAAATTCGTTCGAATTTAATCGCCGAAATTCCGCGCCCTTCTCATCTTCGAATGGAGGAAGTCGCAGTCGATGCGAGCGCCCTCGTCAGCTCGCTCCTCGCTGGCCAGGGCAGAGTCGTCGCATCCCTAGGCGACGAGGAGCGAGCAAACGCCCACGGACTCGTGGCCAGATTGCTTCGCGGCGAGATCACCCCCATACTGTCTGCCCCGAGGCTGCGCGCTTCGTTGTCTTGGACTGGCAATGCACTGAGCCGACTACGCCGTGAGTCACGTGTGCGCTTCGCCAACGACATGCCGCCCACCCCTCGGAGTACAGTATCTGAGTTCAAATCGAGCGCCATCGGCCCAACGCAAGCGTCGATCGCAAACCTCGCCGAAGCGATTGCGGCCGAAAGCATCGGCCACAAGACGATGTCGACCCCAAGCAGCTCCACGGAGTGGGACGATGATGACGATGGGCCGTGCCTGCCCGAGACGGCGCGGCCACTTTCGCCGGGCAACACCTTTGTCGACTCTCCGTTCTCCGCGCGCGTGTCCCCCCTCTCCATTCCGCTGGGCACGGGGGAGCAGCTGGGCAGTGGGACGTGGATGCGCACGGCGAGCGCAAGGTGCCATTCGCCCCTTGCCGAGGACGTTGATTTGGACGGGCCCGACTCGCCATCGGCCGCATTCGCCGTGAGGCTCGCTGCGGCACCGCTGCCGCCGCGACACTTTGCGTGGCCGTCGTCGTCCGAGGCTGGGCGGCAGGCGCGTCGGCCTCGGAGGACGAGCATGAGCTCGGACTCAACGGCTGGCAGCTCCCCCGAGGACTCCCCCGGGATGGAGGTAGCGTCCGCGCAGTCGCATCGGGCGCTCTCGCCGCTCTCCATCGCACCCGCAACGGGCGAGTCACTCGTCGGGCCGACACGGCTGGTCAAGACCCAGGCGGCGCTGGCGCCCTCGCACGTGAAGCTTGAGAACACGATGGCGAGGGAGGGGGCGAGGGAGGAGGCGAGGGAGGGGGCGAGGGAGGGGGCGAGGGAGGAGGCGAGGGAGGAGGCGAGAGTCGCGTCCCGTCGCGACGGCGGCTTCTTTGTTGCCTCGTCGCCGTCGGACATCTCGGAGGGATCGCCCGAGCGGCACGACGTCACCGCCAACCCCGCGCACCGCCCGCCATTTCGTCAGCTCGGTATCCTCGACTTGGTGTCACGGAACACCGTGTCGGGCGGTGCCTGCGCGGCCAACGGCGACAATCGGGGTCACAATACGGGTCACAATACGGGCCGCACTGAAGGCGGCAGCGCGGCGACGACCAGCCTTCGAGCCGAGGAAGCTGCGGCGCTCGCGTGGGCCCTCAAGCGTGAGAGCAAAGCGTCCCACGCAATTGTTGCCGCCGATGCCGCCGCAGAGGACAAGGACGCCATCGAGGACAGCGACGACGACGACGATGACGACGATGCCGCCGCCGGCGGCGGCGGCGGCGCGCACGCCCAAGCGGCGACCCAAGCGGCGGCGCAAGCGGCGGCGGCACTCCCTGCAGGCGGCGTGCTGCTGCAGAGCAGCCGGTGGTCAGCAGAGGCCGTGATTGTGGCGCTCATCGCGACGGAGCGCGCGAGTTTCCATGCGGCCGCGCTCAGGACGACGCCTCGCACGCTCGCCCCGAGCCAGCGGACGCTCGTTGTGTGCGCGGCGAGGCGGCTGGATGAGGTGGAAGACCTTCTGGTGCGGGCGAAGCTACCAGTGGTGCGGTATGAAGGGAGTGCGAGTCGACGTCGGCAGGCACTCCACAGCGCGAGCTGCGCCGTGGTGCTCGCATCGTGGGGTGTCCTCGCAGCAAAAGAGGTGCGCGCGCCCATCGAGGCCACAGAGGGCGTCCCCGACGGCGCTCGCGACGGCGCCGGCTGGACCGTGAGGCAGGGTGCGCTGAGCGCGGCGCAGCGCGAGAAGCGCTCGCTGCTCCATTCGATGCATTGGCGCCGTCTCGTCCTTCTCGATGCCCAGAGTGGCGCCAATGCGAGCACGCAGCGCGCGCAGGCCGCTCTCGCGCTCAAGGCCGGCTGCCGGTGGGCGGTCACGGCCCCTCCCGCAAGCGCGGCGGCGCGGCGTCGGCGGGTGCCACACGAGCCGCTACTTTCTCTCATCGGTCTGAGTGGACCTCGCGCACGCACGGCGCTGGCGGCGAGCCTGGTGCGCGGATTTCCCGGCGCGGACGAGCGCGAGGCGCCGGCGGGCGCGTGGCGAGCGGTCGCCGGAGCAAGACGGATGGGTGCTGGTCGCTGTGTGACCACGCGCGGCGGCGCGAGGCCGAGGAGCAACCACGCCGACGGTGAGGAGGAGGCGGTCGACGAAGTGGTCGAGGACGAGGAAGTCGACGAGGTCGAGGATGATGACGATCTGTTTTCCGAGTAGGTAGTACTGTACATGTTGACCAAGGGGAGTGGAGCATGGAGTCGAGTCGGGAGCCGCGTCCCTTGAGACGGTGGCCGGCCCAAGGCAACGCACACGAGAGCGCGTGCACTTACTCCCCCACCCCTTGTATCATGTCTGGGCGATGAGGCGGAGGCCGTCCTCTTGGCCGTCCTTTGAGAACCCTTGAGGGGGTTTCTGGATCGTTTTGGGTGCGGGCCGCGGCCGGTTTCCTACACCGCAGGGCAGAACACCGCACGATCGTCTGGATCGGATACGTCTTCCGTAATGTAATCTTTTCGAACGGTGCATTTAAGATACATTTGAGATAGTCAGGATACACTCAAGACTCATACTATCTGATAGGACCCCCCCCAAACACGATACGGAACCCCCCTAACCCCTGTTGGCTTACCGGCCGGCCCCGCGGCATGGGGCCCATGGCGCCCTCACTCGGCGGACCAAACGAATTCGGCGCATGATTCGGCGATGATTGCATTGCCGGCCCTCACTTTGAATGAAACTGCTACCGCGTAGTATTCAGTCCACCATAGTCATCTGCGGTCATTCCGCACTTGAAGCGACGGTTCCCGTCGGGACTTGTTTGAAAGCCTCCGAAGCACCAAGATGCATCTAGCGACAAGTATGGCCTCACGCAGCCGAAGCGCGCGCTCATCAACTCGAAGACAAGCCTGCCAAACATAGACGTGAACTTTCCCACAAACCCATCGCTCTCCCTTAGGAGAAAGACGTCGATCAGGAACGACTCAAAGTCCTCCCAAGGGTCGAGATCACCCGCCGCCCACTGCGCCTCGATCCGAATCTTGTCCCGCCAACCGGGTTGCCGCGACTCTTTGAACCACCGATCGCGCTCAGCACTCTGCGATGCCGTGCTCGCAATGATCGGCCAGTGTGGTTGCCAGCCACGCGAGGCTAGAGCAGCCCGCAGCTCACCAACTGCGTCGTCAGAATCACTCGTGACAACCAGAGAACGGTAACCAAAACTAGAAACCATCTCCATGACCCCCGTTGCATATGCGGTGCCATTTGAGCAGATGCGCCCCGTTCGTCTGCCATCTGAGCAAGAGTCGCCGCGGCGCATGTGCAACGACAGCCGCGGCCGCTGCGCGTACGACTCGTTGAGACCCAACTCGATGCGCTTCTGATCGAGCCGATCGGCCAGCCACGCTGATGGATGCAGGATGCGCTCGAGCAGTGTGCACACGGCCCAAAAGCGCGCATGAAGTTGTGTCACGCCTTTGGAAGCTGAGAACAGCGATTTTGCGGCCACGGCCGCCTCGCTGCGCAGCTGCTCAGCCACGATACACTTTGTATCCGGGCGAAGTTTCACAGTCTTTAAGCTGGGGAATGAATCGAGGAAGCAGCTCAAATTTCGCCCAAGGCAGTGATGGACATTGGTGCGGTTAGCAGTGCTGATGTTTTTGAGACGTTTAGGCCATGCTCGCATGATCGCGCGGCTCCAATTCACGTTACCCTTCAGTGCGGCGTGCAGCAGGATGGGCTGTGGCACCTTAGCCTGAGCCAGAACTGCTGTTACTAAGTCCACAAGGCTGTGAAACCAGGCACCATAACCCCATGAGTAGCCGGATATGGACAAAGAGCACCCGGTGGTCAGGGCACTGGCGGTCAAGTTGTCCAGTAATTGACGTGCACGCAATGCTGCTGGTGTAATGTCACCCAAATCCATTTCTGGCTCCCCTCGTGGCAGGAAGCGCGGCTTCAAGAGGACGCCAGGCAGGTCGTCGCGGAAGCAGAGAATCGACGGAGCGGCGCGTTGACCATCGATGCAAATGGGCAGCTGCGCGAAGACGAGACACGCTGCCCATCGCCAACAAATGCGGCGACGGCTGCACATCGCTTTCAGCGCAATCTCTGAGTCTCTCCACGGTTCTGAGCCAAACCTTCACGTGATGAACTGCGGTAACACATAACGGGTATGTACCGGTAAGGAAACCGAATGAGGTTTCCCCACGAGTGCGAGCGGACTCATTATTGAAACCAGCAGTTTCCTTGATTTGTACAAACCAGATTTACCGGACTTCCAGACCTCCACAGGGGCGGGTGACGGGGGGTTTGTTATCGAATTTGGGGGGGGTTGTTATCAGGATACGTATCCCATGTATCGTGCATGTATCGTGCATGTATC
>JWZX01001854.1:0-33984 GCA_001275005.1 Chrysochromulina tobinii | reverse complement strand
ACACGCGCTGCAGGGCTCCGGCTCGGAGCGCCAGCCCTTCGCCCGCGCGAAATCGAGCGGCGCGCTCTCCGTTTCCGGTGCCTGCTGGGGAATCGCCATTAACTTCCGCGTGCGGCGAGCGAGTGTCAGTGCGAGTGCCGTTACGCGCAGACTGCGCAGGTTTCTGGAGTGATGCCGAGCTCGCGGTGCTGACAGCGCTGTCATCCTTGCTGTCCGCCTGCGCACATAGCAGCTCGCTGATTCTGCGAGCTCCTCTCACGCTCGTCACCCGAGGAATCTCGCTCGAGTTTGAGAGCAGGACGCTCGCGTCGCCGCCCGGGATCCCGACCAGGTTGACGCCGTCCTCAGCAAGCAGTCGCCAGAGTGGCACCCGCTGTTGTCCCAGCGTAGTCTGTCTGCGCGGTCGATGCGTGGCGAGTTGAAGCAAGCTGCCCGGCCACTTGGCACCGTACGGATAATCCTTTGGCGACCATGTGCTGCCTTTGACACGGAACTCGACGAGCGCCTCCGCGTCGCCGGCCTCGTCGACAGAGAAACCACGGATGACGGCGAAGCGCCAGGCCTCATGCGGCAGCTGCCCCGGCTCGAGCTCGAGCCTGCAGAAAACCGGCATCCCGATCTCAGCAGCAACCCCGTTGCTGGCGAGCGCCATGTAGATTGCACGTCGCGAGCGCCGCAGAGCGTAGATCACCGCCTTGGCGTCCGCAATTGATGGAAGCGGTGGTGGTGGCGGTGGCCGTGACGACGGCTGCGATGGCGACGTTGGTGGAGGCTGCAGCGACGGTGGTGGAAGCAGGGAAGGCGATGAAGATGGAGGTGACGAAGGTGAGGAAGGTGATGTAGATGAAGGAGAAGAAGAAAAAGAAGAAGAAGATGGAGATGGTGACGATGGCGGAGGAGGAGGAAATGGAGGAGGAAATGGCGGTGGCGGTGGCGGTGGCGGTGAAGCCGGTAAGGGCGACGATGATGGAGGGAAGACGAGGTTGAAGGCGCGCGCGTGAGCGTCGTGCGCCGCCGAGGCTGCCACCATCTGCTCGATAACGCGCACTTCGTTGACTCTCTGTACCGCGTCATCGCCCGGCATGCCGAAACCTTTCATGCAATCGCGCGATCGCACGCCTTTGTCGGCAGCAGCGCTGCCCGCTCCGCCCTGCGCCTTGCGCATGGCATCTTCCTGTACGGCAGTGACCACGACCACTGTCCCTGCTGCCTTCGTAGCGCCTGTGGCAGCCGCGGTTGCCGCTGCGGTAATCGCGGCGGCCTGACTAGCGGCAAGGCGCTCGCGAAGCAACGCCAGCAGCGCATCGTAATCGTCGAGGACTCCGTCATCTACGCCTAGAGCTGAGAGCGCCTTGAGTAGCCCCTCCTTGAGAATGTCGCGCGGCTTCCGCATCTTGTTGGCTCCGCCCAGTTGGCGTATGACGAAAGCGATCGTCTTTTCGCCGGCATCGGACTTATTGACGTTGCCGCCCGCCACTGTGATGCGATGCCGAGGCAAGGGCGGTGGCGGGCGATCGGCCTCCTCGGCGAAGCGCACTCGCCTGGCGTCAGCGTGACGCGGTATGCACCGTGCGCAGTCGCACCCCTGCCGACAGGGGCAGAGACTCGTCGCAACCGCGCCCTTGGACACCGCCTTGGGGGCCATCTGTTCTCCCCCGTGCGTGCGCTGCGCTGCGTACGAGCCGGCCGGATTGATCTCCGGCGCATCCTGGTAGTATCCGAGCCCATGCTCACCCTGCTTGAAAACTTTGCCAGAGACGGCGCCCGTCCAGGTCTTGCTGCTGACGAAGGAGGCTGGGGGCGCGTTCTTCACGGCGCCCTTAGGTGCACCAGCCCGTGCCACCCCAGGTGAGGCGCTGTCAGCGGCGCGGCGCGCCGCAGCCGCTCGCCAGTCACGTTGCTCGAGGCGTGCCGGCTCCCGAGACTCACGCACCGGCCGTCCGTTTGACGAAACTGCTCTGCTCGCTCCTCTGGTGCCGTCGGCCGAAGCACCGTTGGCAGCTACGCGCGACTCCAGGCTCACCTCGTACGCCACGGTGATCCAGTGTGGGTGCCCGAGCACGCACTCTCCGTTAGACAGCTGATTGGCAACTGCCGCTATCTTGAGCTTCCTGCCGCCGCCGGCGCCGACTGACTCGATGTCGTTGACGAGCACGTGACAGAGCAGGTCCACAGGAACTACGGAACACCATTCGAAGTAACCGGCGTAGGCAGCGCCGCCATTTGCAGACGGCCGCACCGTGTCGAGCACTCTGCCCACGTCAGTCTCGTCGAGCAAGCGCGCTGGCTCGAAACCGAGCTCGGCGCTGATGCGCTGTACGAAAGCACCGTCGGTTGCGAGGCTGACGTCAGCGTCTCGGATAGCACTCCAGAGAGGCCCCGCTGCGGCGAGCGCGCCGCAGGCACCGCCCGCGGCGATCCCGCAGCCATTCTTCCCCTGCAGAGGCCTATTGCCGCATACTTCATGCGTAACCTCGGCGCCTAGTTCGCGCAACCATCGGGCCGCCTCATTGATGAGGTAGCCACGCTCGAGGAAATCGATGACCCTCGCGTGCACGACGACGCCGGGCGGTAGGCGAGGCGCCTGCCATGCACCCCATGCGGCCGGCAGCCACATGGGTCGCGCGCCCAAGCTGCGCAGCGCCTCCAGCGCCTCGGTCAACGCGACACAAGTATTCGCCGTCGCCCTCGCCATGAGCGACGTCGGCACTGGCTGTGAGTTGGCTCCGCCACCCCATAAGGCGGATTGCTCCCTAATGCTCCTGGTGCTTGTCAACACAGGGCGTGGTGAAGAAGGCGAGGGAAGCGAGGACGATGAGAGAGAAGAAGAAGAAGAAGAAGAAAATGAAGAAGAAGAAGAAGAATGTGAAGAAGAAGAAGAAGATGATGATGCTCGCCCGCGGTCCGAGAAGAGCAGCTGGAACAACTGGAACAACAAGTCGATCAGCTGCGGGCCGACGGTTAGCATCGCAACGCCGATCTCGATCCAGGTCGCGCTCCTGCCGGCATTCGCCGGATCGTCACTCGAGTTCGTAAAGGCCGAGCTCCCGCAGCCATGCGAGAGCCAGGAGCGCTGCTCGCGCGCCGGAAGCCCTGGAGCGTCGCGTACCAATGCCGCCGCCCACGCGGGCGGGCCAATCGGCCAGGCGCCGCCTGCCATGAAACAGTTTGTACGCCAACGCGCACTGCCTCGGCACGTAACGATCTGGTCTCCAGCGAGTGGCGCAACGCGGCCCGGCGCATCCATCGCCTTCATAGAAGGAACCGTGAGGTCGTTTGCAGGCCGCTGCGCGCGCCCTGCCGGCGTCCACGAGAGCGTGGCAGCCAGGACGACGGCATCGATAGACTGCGGCAGCAGCGTCGGCCAGCCCGGCGAAGGTCGTGCGAGCGTAGCCAGAACCGACTTGCTGCTTGAAAGCGGGCCCGGAAACGCGCCGCAAGCACGCAGCTCGATGAAGCTCGCTGAGACGTGCGCAATGTGCGTCACGCTCCTGCTCAGAATCAGCAGCTTCGCCTTCGAAAAGAAGCTCACGCTCGTTGTCAAGCTCCTCTTCACGCGCAGCTGCTGCTGCGGCAGCAGCAGCGATGCGCATCCATTCACTATCATCGTAGCGCGGAGGAAGCCCGCGCTCGCCGTGACAGCGCGCTGCAGGAGGCCGGCCTGCCGGCACAGCATCACTGTCAGTATCGACGTAGCCTGGGCGATCGATCCGCTCAGCAAGATCTTCGCCTTGCAGGACCCCAGGAAAAACTCCTCTGTGTTCCATCGAGGCGGGCTGATGCACAAGCTCCAGAAGGGGAGGAAGCGCGCACGATCCGCGCCGCACCGCCGCTCGCCGCGGGCACTCAGTAGGTTGGTCCATGTAGAAGAGCCGACCGCGCGCCCCCGATCGCTCTCGTGAGCGCTAAAAACCGCCTCGAATTCGTTGACGGGCCGCAGTCTGGCCAAAAAGGGCACAAAAAGAGAAATAGAGGCTCCGCATGCGCGCGTCGAGACGCGCAGACGATTGTCCAGTAAAGGTGGGGCCTCAGGCCATCTCCCCGCACCGCGCGCGGTCCTGACATCGCCCCGATCGGCGGTCAGACCAGCCGAAGCATGGCTCTTTACAGTACTGTAGTAGAAATGACCAAAATTAGCAAGGTGGGAGCGCGCGCCGATCAGAAAGAAGTAGATGAGGATAATGCTCCGGTTTGGGGCTATCTGCCCCAGCAAGTTGCGTCGAAATGCGACCTCCCGATATCTCGCGCCGGCAGCGGCGCCCAGGCGCGGCGACGACGTCGCCATTGAACTTGAACTTGAACTTGAACTTGAACTTGAACTTCCTGTCCCGAGACTGGAGAGAATCCCGACTTCTTCCCGAGAGATTCTCACACGCATTTTTTGATGGGTCTTGCAGTGCGTCGCAGCTGTGGTCGTGGCATTGGCACTGTGCGAGGGTTTTTCAGCAGCCCTTCTAGGCGCACGGTCGCCCTGAGGCAGACACTGGCGCATCCACGTGAGGCCGTGTATTCTGTCGTCGCTGACGTGGGGAGCTACTCGCAGTTCCTTCCCTTTTGCAAAATGTCGCGCATCGTGAAGCGCCATGGCGCAGCCGAGTTCGAAGCAGAGCTCTCGCTCGGCTTCCTCGCCTTCTCCGATGAGTACGTGAGCCGCGTGCGCCTCATGCCGCCGTCAGCGATTGTGGCGAGCGCCTCGCACACGCCACTTTTTGAGCAGCTCATTACCTCGTGGAGATTTTTCGACGGCGCCGTTCCTGGTACGTGCGATGCTCACTTCGAGCTGATTATGCAGCTGCGCTCCATCGTGTACGATCAGGCGCTCGCACGAGTGATCGATCGCGTGGCAGCTGAACAGATGGCTGCCTTCAAACGCCGCTGCGACGAGCTCGCCGCAAGGAAGAAGTTGGAGCTTCCAACATCGGCAAAAACGGCTGAAACTTCCTCACCTGTGTGTACGAGGGCGTCCTTGACTGCAACTCCGCGCACAGCCAGTGCGGCAGCAGCCGTGGCCATGGAGCCACTCTGGCGCCAGCAGGTCGACATCGCCTTTGACGCGCACGCCGTCGACGGCGCCCTTTCGCTGGGCCGCTTTGTTGAGGCATGCCGCCATCTAGGCATCGCCCAAGATGGCGCCCAAGGGGTCGAGATCAGGTCACCGAGCACGGCGGCGTGGGACGGCCCCGTCTCGGAAGTGTTGCTGGCTGCGTGGTTTGTCGAATTCGACGACGACGCCAATGGAACCATCGAGCGAGAGGAGTTCAGTCACAACCTCTGGCTGCTCACCAAGGCGTCTGATGAGGAGCGTATGGACCACATGTTCCGGAAGCTCGATCACAACGGCTCGGGCGCTGTGGAGCGGGATGACCTCGCGCTGTCGATGAGGCGGCAACTTGCCCTTGCCCGGCGCCTTTTACCATTGCTCGTGCGCCGCCAAGTGCGCAAGGAAACGGCAGCCGCAGCACTGGGCTCCGATGACGCAGGAGCCCGAGCTGTGCCCCTGGCCGTGCGGGAGTGCCAAGCTGAGGGCGTGTGCGACCAGGCGAGTGCGGTCGCCGCGGCGGCGATTGACGAGCTGGATGGGCAGGTGGACCTGCTAGTAGGCGAGGTGTTCGCCTCGTTTGGCTCTACGGAAGCGATCAGCTTCGCCGCTTGGCAGGACACTTGGCGCCGATCGGCCGCCAGCAGCGGGGATCAAGGTGGCGTCATGCCAACGTCTATGATGGGCATGGATGGTATCCTGGGGCTCTTACGAGATGAGCTGCGCCACGACACGCGACCTTCCGCCGCGGCAGCCCGGCGAGAAGCGCCAGTGGCACCCGGGAGCCATGCCGGGAGCAGGCACCGGCTGCGGGGTATAAACCATGGCGCATGAAGCCTGTGCTTAGAGTAAAGGTTTCCGGCCGGCGTGCAGTGCTATGGCACTTGGCAGTTCCGAGTTCGACACCACGAGGGGCTGCTTTATGAAAGTATTGTCGTGCTCTCATGCACGCACGCCGGACTACCACGCGGCCACGGACATTACATACAGGGGTGTGGATACCTGGTACTGTGGCTAGGTAGCAGCAGCAGGCATGTCCTCGTTAACAGTGGCTCGTTGGGTATTACCATTGGACTCGACTCACGTGGTCACAGTCGTGGACCACGACTGCGTTAGGGCTGGCTTACTGCGTACACGTCCAGTAATGGCGCCGTTCTGGCATGTGCCTGTCAGAGCTGCAAGATTGGGAACGGTGCTTTCCTGACGGATCCTCCAGTTGCGAGAAAAAATCTCTTGGCGAAGCGCAAGTTGCTGTTGCGCCGCCGTCTCGTAGCGAGCAGTGGAAGGCATCCACGGCTGAGTGAATGGTGAACGCTCCATTCGCACCGCAGTGGATGCCAGTCGTGCACGCGCACGAAAGGCAGCATCCTTTTCGTGTAGAACCCGCTCGCGCCATAACTCTTGTCCGGTAGTCACGAGAACCCATCCATTACACCCTGGGTTCTCGACGCCGTCCTTGACATTGACCGCACTAAGATGCTCTCGCACCATTGCGCCGACGGGCGACGTAACGAACTTCGACGAAGGCGGACCCCCCATTTTGTCGCAAAATCTCGTCAGTCCTCTTCCGTCCTCCGCTCCGCACTTCAATATACTAAATGTGATGCCTTGTGGTCACGGGTAAATCTACAGTACGCTCAGTGATGTTTTTTTCACAACCCATTTCCATGCGAGCACCGCTGCTGACCGCTCTTTCCCTGCACGTCTCCGACAACTGTTTCAGGGCTCGCTCGCTACCCCTATTCCTCAGCGTGATAAACAATACCCTCGACTCGATCGAGGTCGACTCAGGCGCGGGGATCGGAATCAGCAGCCTCGTATCCAACTTGGCGGTGCAGGGCATGTACATTGGTGTGGCCGCCCTTGGCATCAGCGTGCTCCTCGCACCGATCGGTGGACCCTCAGTGCCCAATCTACTCACACGCCAAGAGGCGCCGTACGGAGTCCTGGGAGCTGAGGCGCTGCTCGGCCTGGGAGTCGCAGTGCTTGTCCTCTACCGTGGAGGCCTTTACGAAAGCCATGGCACGGAGGCGCTCGCGTACGGCGCAGCCGAGGCGGAACAAATGAGGCCTTTGTGGCAAATTTCAGGAGGCGAGTCGCGAACCGTGCCAGCAATCTGTGCCATCATCCTCTGGCAGCTCGCCATCGCTCTGGCGGAGGAGCTGTACTATCGAGGGTTGATCCAATCTGGTGCGCGCATGCTGGTTTCGTCACTGGTGTCGGCCGGCTCCTTGGCCGAATCACTACCCGCGCACGCCGTCGGCGACGCCGTCGGCGAGTTGCTGGCCCTTGTTGCCGCCTCATCGCTCTTTGGTCTCGTGCACACCGAGTTCGACGGTATGGCTGGTGACGAGAAGGGTAGGTGGTTCCGCACCACGGCCGGTTACGGCCTCTTGTACGGACTACTCTACACGATGAGTGGGCGGCTCGCAGCACCAGTCTTTGCGCACGCGGGCTACAATATCGGCCTATGTGTGCGTGATTGGCGGCGCATGCGGCGCACGCCGGTCGACGAACTGAAGCAGATCTTTGATGCTGAAAAGCGGGTCGGGTAAGGAAACTGGCTGGGTTCCGTGTTGCGAGTTAGTTGCGTGTAGCAGACCATCACACTGTGTGCGCCATAGCGTGTCCCCGCGCGTTTGCTCGCATTGCTAGGCTGCATGCACAATCAATTATTGTCGAGACACATTTAATTCCTAAATCGGTGCGGTGTGTTTGAGTTGTGCCTTGCAATTGCGGGTCCGCGCGACGGTCGACGCGGTGGACAAATGGGTCAGGTGTGTCTCGGCTCGCTGGAAGCGCGATATGCAGGCGGAATTCGAAGAAGTCATCCGCATCGACCCCGGTGCAGCTGCACGCCACGATGACACCACGGCCTCGCTGATTGCCAAAGTAAAGAGCCAAGCGTTGAGGATTGCCAAGGCGGAGGTGAAGGCCATTGAAGTGACCACGCAGGCGGTGGAACCGCCGACGACGACCTGGACGCCCGACGCCGACCTGGAGTTTGACGCGGCGGATGAGGATCTCACTGTGTCTGTTTGCTCAGCATTGTCGACAGCAAACGTGTCAACGATTGAAAGAGGCATGCTGTCACGTGGGTCAACACAGGGCTCATATGTTTCCGCACCATCGAGATCGACTCTGAGCGATGCGGCTGGATCGACACCGAGCGGACAGTCAACACCAAGCTGGCTATCGTGGGCGCTGTCTGAAGCGCACGAATCGAAGAGACCAAGCTGGCTCGTGACGCCGCCCGAAATGAAGCCTGAAGAACAGTTCAGACCGAGCTGGCTCACGACACCGCCTGCGTCCGAGGGACCGCCGCCTGCGTTCACGGAGAGGCCCTCGGCGGCGCACAGGCCGAGTGAGGCGCAGCTGCACGCCGAGGTAGCCGAGTTGCGCGAGGCGCTTGATACGGCGCTTGAGCGCATGAGCGAGGCCCTTCAGACGGAGTGTCGCACGCGCGAGAGCTTAGAGAATGAGGTGGCGCGTCAGGGAGCGCTGCTCCTAGAGACGCGGGAGCTACTGGCGGCGCTCGCGCCCAGCTCGTTGCCCAGCGGCGGACGTGAGGCAGATGAAGACGGCGATCCAGCTGCGAAGCCGGCTGCAGAGCCAGCTCCGGTTTTCCGGTTGACTGGGGAGGAGGAGGAGGCTGAGGAGGCTGAGGAGGCTGAGGAGGCTGAGGAGGCCGAGGAAGCTGAGGAGGCTGAGGAGGCTGAGGAGGAGATGAAGGAGTCCGAGGCGGAGCAGATGAAGAAGGAGTCCGAGGCAAGGCTTCCTAATAATCAGCCTAATCAGCCCATAGAAACGCCGAATATGGCCGTGGAGCAGCCCGTGATACGCCGCCTCGAGCCGACGGAGGAGGCCGCTCTGCTGAGCGCTCAGCACGCCGCCATGCAGCAGGCCGCGGCGGAGGACGAGGACGAGGCGGAGGAGGAGCTCCCTCGAGAGGCTCCTGCCGAGGCGAGATTTGAGAATTGGGAGGCTGCCGAGGCGAAACCCGAGGACGAGGACGAGGCGGAGCCCGAGGTGGAGGCCGCGTCTGACTCACCATCCTCCATAAACTTGAGCAGCCTTCTGAGCAGCCCACCGCCACAGCAGCCGACTTCCGAACCGATTCAAGAGCCCTCATCGGGAAACGCCTTCATCGATTTCTTCGTCAACATGTCGCCGTTCCAACAGCGCGCAGTGGCAGTTGAAATGGCAACTCCGCGGCAATTATCTGCACCATGGGCAAGCCCGTCTTCCCGTCTGATGACATCTACGGCCACAGCAGCATTCACCACAGCTTCGAACGCTGAGTCAGCCCCTAGATCACGGCCTCCGCCTGACTTTGGAGGCAACCCCCCTCCTCGGGCCCCTCCTCCGCCTGACTTCGGAGGCACTCTGTTCTAGCTCTTCTCATGATTTCCACGCCGAAGAGCGAAAGACGTCCCCACACAGGCCCACACAGGTTCTTTGCTACTTCATTTTCTCAAGACGGCACTCTACAGCCACCCAGGCCAGACTCGAGGATCAAGCAGGGCGCCGGGCCAACCATTTATGGGCCAACATGGGCAGGGGTTAAGCGGGGGTACTTGGGTTTGTTAGGGTTTGTGGGTCGAGGACCGCCCCTTTTGGAATCACTTGCGTTGATGTCCTCCACCTCGATCTCTTGCTCGAACATCTTTTCGATCTTTTGATGTGTGCTGTGTGTGTGTGAGAGGAATGTGGGTCTGGTCAACGCTGCAACAGTGTAGCAACAGTGGCTGAAAATGTATGGGGATGAAAATGTATGGGGAACTCCGCCCCAAAAACGACCCAAAAACGACCGGCACGGCTGTACGGCACGGCGCTCTCGCTCGCCACGCCGCTGAACTGTCAACACGTCGATAGGTCGATACACGCCCCTCCTCAATACCTAATCCTGAGCTCAACCTAATGCGTCGACTTTGCACAGCCTTTTCACACAAGAACAGCATGAATGAATCCATGGCCGACGATGGCGAGACCGACCATGACGATGGCGGAGCCGACCATGATCTTCTCACGGCACTGGCGCCCGATGTGCGCGCTCGCACGATTGTCATCGACACGGTTTCCTGCACACATTGCCTTCCGCCGCGCTTGTCGACAATTGCGAGCAGTCTCAATGTGTTGGGAACTGGCAAGCTCCTGGCGATCTTGCATCCCACCTTGGATGCGACGACACTCGCACGCGTCTTGCCCCCATCGCACGCGCTGGAGATGACGTCATTCCGTCGGGACGCGAGTCTGTCGATTCTTCTCGCGATCCAACGTGGTCATCGGACAAAGGGCGGTGGGCCACTGGCAGTGAGCCGTGCCAGTGTTGTTGATCCGCAGGATGTCGCCCGAGCAGCTAAGTGCATTCTGGGTCTCGCTGCAGCCGCCGACGGGCTCGCAGATGACAATGGCTCCGAGCAGGCCGATCGGCCACCGTGGGCGCTCAGCGACGCCTCAGGGCAACGACTACTCGACGTCAGCGTACGTTGCGCGGACGGCACGGCGCTCGTAGTGGTGCCTCGTGGCTCTTCGCTGCCAGCCTATGGCGAGGTGCTGCTTACGAGCAGTTCTCACGGCGCAGATATGCTGATCCTCGAGCTGCTCCTCGGGCGTCCGCGTAACTGCATCCGGCTGCAGGACGCTCAACTCGGCGCTGCGGCTGTCCCTCGAGGATCTAAGGCCGCGTGGCCTGGCGCAGGTTCGACTCGAGGTGGGCCTGAGCACCGAGCGGCTTGTCGCCCGTGCATGCGACATGCATACCGGCGTGGCGTGCCATGTGGTGCTGGAGACGGCCGGGTTCGCCGGGCTCGACGCCGACGCTCAGGACGGCGCTCGCCCAAGCGCGCTGCCGCTGCCTTGGCGGTACGAGAATCCCTACGCCGACGAGCCGCATCCGGGCTTTTGCTGCGCCGGTGGGCGATTCATTCGCGTCCTCCGAGAGCCAACGCAGAGCACGGACTCGAGCCAGGCGCGGCGGCTCGATGCGGCGGGGGAGGTGGCGCCCGAGACGACGGCGGCGCGGGTGTGGCCAGGCGCTCACCTTCTCGCCACCTACTTGCACGAGCCCACTGTGACGGAGCACGTGCTGAATGGCGCGTCGAGGGTCATCGAGCTCGGCGCGGGCAGCGGCGTGCCTGGACTCGCTTTATGGACCCTGGGGGCACGCGAGGTGATCTTGACGGATCTCGATGAGAATCTGCATCGTCTGCATGCGACGATCCAACTCAATGGTGCAGCGCGCGCTGTGCAGGCGGTGGCGCTCGACTGGATGCAGCCCCTGCCGCCGGACATCAGAGACGGCGCGCCGTTCGACGTGATCTTGGCCGCCGACTGTGTGTTTTGGCGCGGCCTCTTCGAGCCCTTGTGCGCGACGCTGTGCGCGCTCGCCGCGGTGGGTCGCACTGAGCTCGCCGATGCGCCGCCGCCGCTGGTCCTCCTCACCGTCACGGCGCGCTTGGATCGCGCGCAGGCCTTTGTGGCGATCGCTAGGCAGCACGGATGGGTTGTTGAGGAAGTCGCGGTGCAGGGAGCCGCAGCGATGATGGCATCAACGCACACGCGGCTGTTGAGATTAACATTAGTTGCATAAGGGAAGTACAACGAGACGCCCCAACGCCCGTAACGGCAGCAGCACACGTGGCCGCGAGGGGGGTACCCAGTCATTCAAAGCGAGGCTTCCCCCGGATTAACATTGTGATGATGCGGCCCCACCTTGCAAGGAGCGCACTGTGGAGCTGCGGCCAGCGCGTGACATTGGGGAGCAGGAATAACGCGTTGTGTTGAACAAGTTTGTCAAGTCGCATCTGGAAACAACAGACAAGCCTGCAGGGGAGGATGGGAGTCGATGGACTTGACTTGACTTGACTTGACTTGACATAACTTCACGTGAAGAGTTTCCGCGTTTTGTAGAGCTTCGCGCCGAACTCGTGGTCGCAAAAGTCAGACATGGACCTGCACAGCATTGTGCTGCGTGCGCTCGAGCAATCGGGCATCAGCGCCCCCCCCGAACCACTCGTCGCACTATTACGCGGCAACGTCTCTGCAGCGCCGACTTCGCACCACATCGCTCAACACGCCAAGACCCGGGTGCAGGAACGCGCCACAGACGGCGCACGCTTCGCCGCACTGCACGACGATCTCCGTGCCAAAGGCGTTCGCGATCTCGACCGGCTAACCATCTTCCTCCAGCGCATTTCCGACGAGAAGGCAGTGCTGCAGATGCTGCGCACCGACGCCGCTGGCACGTCAGCCACGGCTGGTTCGACTGCTGCGGTAGCGATGTCCAGCAACTTTGGCGCGCCAACTCGCCCTCCGACGTCCGAGGGGCTGCTGCCCGCGCCGCCGCGCGCATTCGCGCTGCCGCAGTTGCCAGCCGTGAGCTGGGAGAGTGGCTGGCTGCTCAGCCGGCCATACTTGAGTGGTGGCTATCTCGCTGCTGGTGTGCGCGAGCAGCTTGCAGGCGCCACAGGCGGCAACGAGTATGGGAGCAGCTCGCTCGCAGCGCTGCCGGTAGCGCAGCAGGAGGAGGTCCTCGTGACCGACTTGCTCTGCGTGCTCGTGGGTGTCGAAGGGCGGTACGTGCGGGCGGCTACGGCCGCAGCACAGACCGCGTCGGCTTCACTCGACGACCATGGGCTGTCAAGCTCACGCTCCTCGCACGCCGCGGCGATGGCGCGCGTCCGCTTTGCGCTGCCAGCCGCGCCCGCGCCCGCATCCACCAAGAGCGGCAGCGGCGTGAGCGGCGCGGGCGGCGCGGGCGGCGGCGGTCTCGACCCCTCGCTGCGCGAGCTGGCCCTGCAGCTGCTGCCATTAGGAGAGAGGTACCTCGCGCTGAGCCGTTACGTGCATGCTCGCTCCGTCTCGCTCGAGTCGGGGCAGGTGCTGCACGCCTTCTGCGCCGCGCTCCGCTCGTGCCTGCAGGAGCACATGGTCGGCGTCGCGCAGCTCGAGCAGCACCAGCGAACGCGCGGGCTCTCGCTACAGCAGCTCTGCTACTTCGTGCAGCCCGCCGGCCGCTCGCTCGCCACGCTGGATGCGCTCGTCGAGGCCATCGGGCACACGCGGGGAGGCGCGCTGTTGCGAGCGCTTCACGCGCAGCGCCAGACCCTTGCCGGCGATGTCGAGGGCGCCGAGCTTCTCCAATACATGCTGGATCGCACCGCCGCGCCCTTCCTCGAGATGCTCGCACTCTGGGTACATCAAGGGCAGTGCCGGGACCCGTTCGGCGAGTTCATGGTGGTTGAGCGGCCCGAGGAGGCGCGTGACGACCTGACGACCGACTTCAACTGCCAGTATTGGCAGCGACGCTTCACGCTCGCGCCCGCGCAGGTGCCCGCGTTCCTCGAGGAGCATGCCGCCATGATCCTGACTACAGGCAAGTCCTTGCATGTCATCCGCGAGTGCGGCAAACGGCTGCCGGAGCCTGGCGACGCGGGCGTGGGCGCGGGCGGCCGGGGCCTCTCCCCCGGCGGCGGCGGCAGCGGCGGCGCGGCGGCTTCCGCCTTCCCTCTCGAGGAGCGCGCTCTTGCCACGCGGCTCAAGGCTGCGAGTGAGTGGGCGACTTCCCAGCTGGTGGCGTTGCTCATGGGCGAGCATGCGCTGCTCGAACGGCTCGCGAGCGTCAAGCACTATTTCCTGCTCGACCAGGGCGACTTTTTCGTCCACTTCCTCGACTCGGCCGAGGACGAGCTCACGAAGCCCGTGGGCGACATCTCGCGCGCACGCCTGCAGTCCAAACTGGAGCTCGCGCTCCGGCAGTCCGCAGTGGCAGACCCATACCGCGACTCGCTCACGTGCGACCTGCTCCCGTACAACTTGACCAACCAACTGCTGCGCATCATCAACGCGTCCAAGAGCACCGCGCCGCCGCCGCCGCAGGCTGCCTCGCGCACGCCCGGCCTGGATGCCTTCACGTTCGACTACGCGGTCGGCTGGCCACTCTCGCTGCTGCTCTCGAAGCACGCACTCACTAAGTACCAGCTTCTCTTCCGTCACCTCTTCCACTGCAAGCACGTGGAGCGCCAGCTCTCGGCCAGCTGGCTCTCGCAGCAGGAGCCCAAGCAGCTCGTAGGCACCGCGGCTGCCTTCACAGCCTCGTTTGGACTGCGCCAACGAATGCTCCACTTCCTCTTCAACATGCAGCACTACATGATGTTTGAGGTGCTCGAACCGAACTGGCACATGCTCCAGCAGAAGCTGCGCGCCGCGCGCTCGCTGGATACGCTGCTCACGCACCACGGCGAGTTCCTCGACGTGTCGCTTCGCCAGTGCATGCTGCGCGACGCCGTGCTGCTCAAGCTGCTCGCCAAGCTGCTCACAATCTGCGTCATCTTCGCTGACCAGACGCGCATCGTCATGAGCGACGTGGCACACCATCTCGCCGCGAGCCCACGCCCGCCGTGCGGCGCGGCGCGCCGCACGTGGCTGCGCGAGCTCTCGTCGACCGTCACCGCGACCGTCGACGACATGCGGTACCACCAGAACGTCGTCAAGCTCGCGGCCAAGTTTGACGAGGAGCTCAAGCAACTCCTCGACGAGCTGCGCCGCCAGTCGCAGCGCGAGTGGAACCTCAACCACCTGTGTGCGCGCCTCGACTACAACTCATACTGGGCCTCTCCGAGCCACGCGAGTATTGGCCCCGCCGCCAGCCTCAGCGCGGCTGCCGCGCAGGCCCGACAGGAAGGCGCAGCGGGTACTGCGCCGCCAGCCGGCGCGAGTTCCAGCCGAACTGCGACGTGAACTCAAAACCGTTAGGAAAACCGTGCTGCCTCGAGTGCTGCCGTTCGGGCGACTTTTAGTGTGAAGTGTACACTCCGACGTTTATTCACTGTTTGGGCGTTCGCACACAACCGGGAGGCGGGAGCCGGCACCATGTTGCGGCTTGCGCGGGGAGCCGCGCAACTACACGACACCGGTCTAACCACGCGGGCGGCCGGGCACCACCGGCACCGCGCACCGGTCACGAATCGAGATTACGAGAATGATCCTCGGATCGGATGAGATGATCTGAGAGATGGCTCCCCGCGTGGGGCCTGCACACGCGCCGGGTCGCGTGAAGGTCGCGTGCACAACGCATACACAACGCAAATTATGCTTGCCGCCCGCGGCACCGACGGCGCGCTCGTCTCCACAGGGTAGCGCAGCTCGAATGGCGCAGCACGCATCATAAGCACGCACAGGGCGTGAGCGAGGACCGAGACATGACGTAGGCACTGCCCAGGATGAATGTATAGCACTCGCACAATCGCACAGCGAACTCGGCGGCGCAGTTCGATGTTCGAACACGTTTTGTCGCCCATCATTCCAGTGTCACCAGCTCACCAGCTCAACCCTCCCCACTCCGCACGCTTACCACACGCTTTGGAACAAGGCCCTGGAGGTCATCAGTTATCAGTAAGTTATCTAAGTTATCAGTAGAACCTGCCGTCTGCGCTTCGTCTTCTATTCGTCTTCGACCACCTGCTCGACATATTTTTCACCCCTGAGAAGAGAGATAGCTCCACGAACTCGGCCTGGAGATACCTTCTCGCCCAAGTAGGTTGTTGCCTCCAGGAGCACCCATTCGTGCTCCTCGAAGAGCAACTCGACGACTCCTTCGAGCCCTGCCCCCTCGATGAGGTCAAGCAGACTGGCGGCTACGGCGCCAACACGCTCCTTCTTGCACAGCAAAGTGGCGAGCTCCTGTGTGCAGTATGGCCGAATAGAACGGTGTGAGCGTAAGAGGCCACGGAGTGTCGTTAGAGGCCCGCGGGCGCACCGTGGTGCCACCTTTGAAGGAGATGGGAGGTGTCTTGCCGAGGGCGAGCGCAAACGCCGCAGCACACCGCTCTGGCTCCAGCGTGATTCCCCCCTCGCGTAGTGCCTTCAACAACACACCTGTCGCCAAAGACTCTTCGGACGTGAGGAGATTGAGGCGCTCTTCGTACGCGTGCGCGTCTTCGGATGAGCCTTTGATCACCTTCAGCGCCTCGATGTACAGCTCCACCTCGTCCTCGTCATCGGCGTCGAGGAAGGGACCGAGGGCGAGGTGGACGAGACTTTTTTTTTCAAGAATCGACATTGTGAATGTGCTCTGAGAAAAGGATTTTCCACAGATTCTCGACACACACTCGTTCCCCAAAAAGGGCGAGTTGTGCATTTGTCCCAACAGACTGAAATTTGCATGCATTTCGACTTGATGCCGTCCAAAAACGAAATCAGACTTCCTTTTTTTGCTCTCTTCCTCTTCGTGCTTGCAGGCGGAACCCTAGAGGTTGCTACTGCTGTTAGACGTCTGAAGTAAAGGGTGCAGTTTCACGAAGTTTGCCTGCACGGCAAGGATTCCACGTGTCTTTGGGGTGTTTCGCACCAGGCGTCATCCGAGCAGACACACTGTCAATGGGACCCCTCTGTTTTTGTGCATGCACCTCGGAAAAGCGGTTGTTGGTCCGTTTCGAAAACTTTTGCCCATATCTATCAGTCACCAAGATGACAACGATGTCACCACCGAACGTTCCGATGACCATGATCACAATAAACCCAACGACCAGTTGTTTGCGCTTCGCCGTGTCCGAAATCTTGCCCTGCGTTCCGCTGCCGCCTCGTGCCAGCGGTTCGCCAGACACGAGGTACACAGAGCCGGAGATGGATCCTGCTGCGGAGCTCGAGCCAGAGCCCATGGCGGAGCCAGAACCCGACCCTGAACCCGAGCCGGACCCGGAGCCCGAGCCGGAGCCCAAGCCCAGTACATCTATCACGAAGCGGTCTATCATCGTTTCTCCTCCGAGCAATGACACGCTGGTGCCACACCTTCGGCTTCCGAAATATGAGGACATGTTCGAACTGGTCGAGAGCCATTCGGCCCGGCGCCGGTTGGCCATCAAAGAACGAACCATGCTCTGGGAGATCATGAGGAAAGACTTTAGAAGGCTCTTGTGGGGCGAGTTGGTGCCCTCTGCAGAGTCACTCAGCCACGTACAGTCAACTGGCGTGCCTTGCAAGGTCGGCGCGCCATCGAATATGGAATTGGCAGAACTCGATGGGCGCCGACAAGCGCTGGCGGTGATACGGGCTCAAGAGCGACGTCTCGAAAGGGGCCGCCTGCAGAGAGAGAACGCGACCATCATGGCGCGGATCAAGAGCACTGTAAGCAAGACGGACGACGATGCACGAGATGACGCGGCCGGGTCTGCGCGTCGGCACGCGGCTGAGCTGGCTCGAGAGAGGCGGAAGCAGGAGCAGCGGGCTCTAGCGGTCGAGAATGCCAGCCTTAGGGCTCGCATTGCGCGCACGGTGGCAGCGACGGACGACGACATCACTGATGATGTCAGTGATGACGGCACTGTCGGCGGGGGCCGCAACGCGGCGGCTGCGGCATCCAAGACGCGCAAGGCAGCGGAGGCGGCGCAGTTGGCAGCCGAGACTGCGGCGATGCGTCGGCGCATTGCCAAAACTGGCGCAGCCACAGACAATCACATCTCGTCCGACAATCACAATGCTGGAGCGGCGCGGCGCGTGGGGGTGGGGGTGGGGGCGGTGCTCGCACCGCGCGGCCGCGGAGTCCGCGGGAGTGGTGCAAGGGGGCAGACGACGACGCGCGTATGAAAGGAGAGTGGATGCCCTCTATGTCTATCATGACTGTACCCCGTCACATCCGACAGCATCTCGGAGCATCATCATGATCGTTCATGATCCGGCTTGAGATCCGGCGATCATGACTGCTGAGCTTTAAGTTGTGCCATGCTACTTACTTGACAACTAGCCCCCATTTGAGCCCCCATTACTTTTTGAGAGTGGACCGTGCACATTAAAGTCACACTCGCGACACAGATCGCCAGTCTACCGGGACCCTACCTGCGCTCATCGTTCAGTTGCCGCTTGCCGACTCGCCACGAACGCCCACCGCGGCCGGGCATCACCGATTGCGGCTGCTCGGGCAGAGCGTACGGCATACGGAGCATGGGCCGATCGACTAACTCGACGAAGGCCATCTCCGCATGGTCGCCCATCCTCGGGTAGGTCTTGAGCACCCGCGTGTAGCCACCCTGCCGTTCCTTGAAGCGCATAGAGAGTATCGTGAAGAGTTTTGTGATGCACTGCCGCGTGCGTACGTAGCGTGCCACCTTCCGGTAGCCCTGCTGGTCCCCGCGCTTCGCCCACGTCACCATGCGGTCGCAGAGCCGCGATACTTCCTTGGCCTTCGTCAGATTGGTCTTGATACGCTCATGCTCAATGAGCGATGTCACCATGTTCTTCATCATCGCGACGCGGTGCGACCACCCGCGGCCCATCTTGGAATGGAATTTGAACCCCCGCTCGGCCTTGCGTAACAGCGGCGGTGGTGCGAGCATGCTCGCCGCCACTCGCGAGACGGTGCTCCGGAGAGTTGCGAACATGAAAAATCGCGTGCCCACGATCGTCTGTACGTTCACAGATTTGGGCTCTTTTGTTAACAGTGAAACAGGACACAGTGAAGACCAGTAACCAAATCTCAGATACGCGCTGGGGAGCGTTAAGCGGGTAAAGGTTAGAGCAACCGGTGATCTGCGAGCCCACCCTCGAGGAGTGGGGCACAGGCCGGCGCTCCCCGCGTATCCAAGACTAGTTACAGATACCCCTCCGTGGCAAGTAGCATGTCGACTCAGGCTGGGGCGGGCAGGGCTGAGGGGGCGCGCGCAGGCGGGCAGTGTGCCAAGGATAGCGCGACGGCTCGAGGGAAAAAAATAAACCTCATCCTCGCCGTGGCTCGTGCCGGCGAAGGTCAACAAATCCCTCGTCCCTCGCCGATGGTGCCCAGTTGGGGCTTTTGGGCTTCGCGCGGGGCGTGAAGTGTGAGCTGGCTGTTAACACTCGGGCCTCGAGGAAAAACCCGATGGTAGGGCACGCAGGATTAGGTATTGGGGTGGGCCTACAGGTGTTTAGATTTGTGGCTCGTTTAGGTGATTCAGACACTCAATGCTGATTGCTCTTTGCTGAATACGCAATACCGGCGCGGTCACAATGCGCGGTCAGGCTGAACAGAGTCTCGGCTGAAGTCTCGGCCGGCGCTACTCGGAATCTATGGTAGAGCACGCAGGATTAGATGTTGGAAATGCTGCCTGCTTAATTATAAATTCGGATTTTTGCTCAATTCACAATTGTGACTGCTCCGAGTGTGAACAGACACTGTCGTGGTGGATTGACGTTACAGTAAGCCTGGAGTCGCTGACAAGGTAGGCGGTCCTGTCCCGCGGAGGGGGGTCCCCGTCCGCAGGCTGACAAAACCGGTCGCGTCCTAGGTACACGTCGCGTAGAGTCTCAGTCTGTATAACGAATTATGCCCGCTGCAACGGAGTCGATTAGTGGCCACCGGCCAGCGCACGCGTGCACGATACCATAAGACATCTGCGCGCGCGAGCCCGGGAGCGAAAGGTCAATCAGAACTTGAAGACTTGCGCTTCGCTGTACCCCAGCTGCTTGAGGACACCGCTGAGCTCGCCCTGCGCATACGGGTCGTCCTTTGTGCCCTTGGCGCCGCAGATGGCCTTGTACATGGGCGGCGGGCCGCAGACGTAAATCTTCGAGCTCTCAGACGGCGGCGGCAGCGTGCTCTGTAGGATCGACGTGGTGAGGTAGCCGACGCCCGCCAGCTTGAACTTGGGAAAGGCGGGCGCCTTGTCCACCACATAGTGCACGGTGAGGCGGTCGGGGTGGAGGGACTCGCGGGCATCGATCGCCTTCTTCAGCAGAATGTCGTCGACCGACACATTGGCGAAGACGAGCGACACCTTCGTCTTGTCCTCGGGATTCTCGAGGATCTCATCAATCACCTGAAGCATCGGCGCAATCCCAGTGCCGCCGGCGACCATGCCTATTTTGGAGTACTCGTTGGCCTTGTACGGCAGCTTGAGGTTCGGGCCTTTGAAGTCGAGCGTGTCGCCGATCTTCAGGGACGCAATGTGCTTCGACATGACACCGTTCGGGTACGACTTGACGGCGAGCTCCAGGTAGCCCTGCTCGTCCGGACGTGATACGGGCGTGTACGGGCGCAGGACGGCGCCACGCGAGCCGTCGGGCTTTTCCTTTCCAATGTCTGCCTTTGTCAGCAAGCACGAAGCCACAGTCATCCCGCTCGTTGCCTCGGGATCCGCAAAGGCGAAGCGATAGATGGCAGTGTTCTCAGTCAGAGGAGTGACCTGAGTGAGCTTCAGTGGAACCCACGCCTTTGGATCGAGCCCATGCTTTGGAGCGGATTTGCAATGCGCCGCGTATGCAAATCCAGCGACGCCAGCAGCGACGCCAGCAGCAGCGACGCGCAGCCTCGACGATCTCGAGAAGGCGTACATGTGTCACGACAGACGCGACCCCGCGCGCGGGGCTTCCAAAGATTGGACCGTGTGAAAAACTTGCTCCTTCGGAATTGGACAAAAGTCAACGCGCCATCCATCGCGCCGTCCCAAGCGCTCATGCAGGGCATATTACTCGGCATCTACTTCCATAGATAGAAGTCATTAACTGCCGCGAACACGGCCGCTGCAAATTGACTACTGCGCCCGACGCCCGCTTCAGAACATTCTCTCGAGCACCCCCATCGCCGCGTACGTACCGAGCGGCAACTTAGCGCCCTCGAGATAATCGTCGATCACAGCCTGCGGTGGCCACCATTGGTGGCAGTGCGAGCGTTGTGGGTGTGGGCCGTTTGGAGTAGCTAGCCAGCGCCACCCTGCCGCGTGTGCCGCCGCGTGCGAGCCATACGCCCCCGAAGACGAGAGCACGTCGAGCACTTTCTGGCTCATGACCGCCCATTTGAAAGCCTCGCCGTCAGCCACAAACCCAGCGCACGCAGCGCACCCATTGGCAGCGGCGCACCAGTGCCGGCGCAACGCCCAGTCAGTGGATGGCCAGCCGTGTTCCTCAGCGCCCTCACTCCACTGACGCGAGGCCAACGAAGCCCCAGCATCCTCGCGCCACGCGCCGCCGGCCACGGCCCCCGGCCTCCGCGGCTTCTCGTCAGTGACCGCACGCGCCGTCTTGGGCGGCTTCTCGTCCGTGACCACACGCGCCGTCTTGGGCGGCTTCTCGTCCGTGACCGCACGCGCCGTCTTGGGCGGCTTCTCGTCCGTGACCACACGCGCCGTCTTGGGCGGCTTCTCGTCATCCGTTGCTCGCGCCGCAGTCTGTGGGTCGCGTTCAGCATCGGCGCGCTGGGCTCGGAGGCGGGGTTCTACTTTCGCGTTGGATGCGTTCCGGGCCGTAGGCTTGGCTATTGGCGCGGGCTCTGGCGGGCGCCGTGCTCTGAGCGCAGCGCGAAAGGGTGCGAGCGCGGCGAGCATCAGGTCGCCATGCTGCACGATACGCTTGGGACCGATGCCCCAGACGTGACGAAGCGCCGCCCGCGTGTTGGGCGTGAGCCGTACGAGCTGGCAGAGGGTCTTATTGTGGCAAATGATGCACGGGTCGTTGTAGCCGAGCTCGCGCGCGCGTGCACGCTTCCACTCGAGCAGTGCCTGGAACGCCTCCATTTCAAATGGGAAGAGATCGTCGATGCCCTCGGGCAGGGGCGGCCGTGCGCGCGCCTTGCCCCCGTCCTCGTCCTCGTCCTCGTCCTCCTCGGCCTCGAGCACCTCGTCGTCCTCTTCCGCCTTGGGCGCCTCCATGGCGATGGCAGGCACGGCAGTGGCGCGCACGGCAGCGGCCACCTCTGACGCGGTGGCGCCCGAGCTCCGCAACTTTTTCCGCAGCGGCAACGGCACCTCTTCCATCTCATCATCCTCATCGACCTTGATGGCGACCTTCGCGGCTCGCCTCGCATCCTTGGCCGCGAGCAGTCCCGCGGCGTGCGGTTTGAGGGCATCTAGCAGTCTATCGCCGAAGCTTGACACCTTGGACTCGCCCCATCCCCAGCAATCCAGCAGCTCGCGACGGTTGCTAGGCACGCGCCGCGCCATGGCCATAAGCGCTCTGTTTTGGCACACATGATAGGCCGGGCAATCGAGCTCACGAGCAATTAGGTTCTTCTCCTCACGGAGGGCGGCATACACTTCGCGCTCGTTGGGGTGCAGATCGCTCTCGGTCTCCGGCGTGTAGTCTTCGTCTTCGGGCGCCGCCGCCGGCTGCTCAGAGGCACTCACATGCGGAAGCATGGTCAGTTGCGCATGGGTGCCGCCCGTTATCACTCGGCCATTGGCGCTCTCTTCGGCAATGTAATAGTCGGGCGCAGGGGCGCCTGAGTTCCGGCTGCTTCTTCGCGTAGGTTCACGTGGAGGCGGAGGGGCACGCTTCGGCCGGCTGCTCGGCTTGGTCGCAAGGGATGCGGCCATTGGCACAGGGCGATCGGGGCCGATGAGCCCAAGCGATCGGAGCACCTCCTGGTTGCGTTTGATGTTCTCAGCGCGCTCGCGCTCATACTCAGAGAGGCTCAACATCAAGGCGACGGATGAGCACGACAAGAAGGCCGCCACGACGGATACGATCCGAAGCCTCTCCCGCGGCGGCGGTCGGGGCGCGGGAAGCCGGCGATCGTCGCATCGCGAGGCGACTTCCCAGAAATTTCCTTCCATAGCATCAAATCACGACCGCCGAATGCGTCTCTTCCGCGGCGTTTCTGTAGTTCCGGGCGGCTCACTCGCGCCTTTTTCTGTCGAACTTCACGGAAACGAAGGACTTCGTTTGCTTCACAATGATGGCGACGAGTCGTCGGCAGTCGCGCTTGTGTTCGTTGTCATTCTTCGTGCGACTGAGCACCGCAATTGCGACAGCCATACCTTCGCAGCAGCTGTTCATCTCGATTGAAGGCAACATAGGCGCGGGCAAATCCACGGTCATGCGAGCGCTGCATGCGGACTACGTTTCCTCGCAGGAGGTGGCCTTTGTGGATGAGCCCGTCGACCGGTGGATTGCTGCGCAGACATCGGAGGGCACGCACGTCAACCTGCTCGAAGCCATGTACAGTGGTGAGATCTCAAACCCAACGTTTCAATTGATGGCGTTGGCGACTCGTGTGGGCCCAGTCATCGCGGCCCTGCGTTCGAATCGGATCGTCATTGCTGAGCGCTCAATCTGGTCCGACAAGACCGTCTTCGCCGAAAATGGGCTCAAGGACGCCGCCACGCGCGCGGCATACGAGCTCGCGCACGCTTCCCTAAGTGCAGCGCTGCCAAACAATCTGCGCTCCGTGCTCATCCTCCTCGACGTGCCCATCGAGACGGCACTGAAACGCATCACTCAGCGCGGCCGACCCGAAGAGAAGTCGATTGACGGCGCGTATCTGAAGCTGCTCGAAGAGGGCCACGCACGCTTGGCCAAGCTACCCATGAGCTCGGCCCACGTTGTGCGCGTGGACGCGACGAGGCCGATCGCGGCGGTCGTTGAGTCCGTCCGTGACATCATCGCTCGTGAACTAGTCGCGGCGAGTGGGGACGAGACTGGCGAGTGCCCCGACTGACGAGACAGGCGAGGCAGGCGAGGCTGACGATACTGATGAGACTGGCGAGTGCCCGACTAGCGACCCGACCCGGCCCGGAACCGATAAAACCTCTCCGAATGACGATAACATGGGGGAGGCGTGTTCGGTTGGACCGAACTCCTTAAAGCACTGGCGATCGCCGTAGCGGTATCGCAGTGGTGAGTGGTGTACATAGCGGTATCGCAGTGGTGAGTGGTGTACAATTATAATGCACAAGTCCACACCACGCACCCGGGGAGTGGACGAGTGGCGCGAGTGGAATGATCATACATCGTGCACGGCTTGGACGCTCGCTCGAGGTGGTTCTGAACGTCGGACAACCACGACGCCGGCGCCTCCCGCACAAATCTCAACATGATCCTCATCCTGGGACTACATTTTATAGATGCTCGGGTCGTGTGTGTCAAGACGCTCAAGTCCACGCTCAAGTCAAGCTCAAATCCACGTCTTGTGACTCGACGAACGCCGAGGTGGCCCGCCTGAGGCTCGCTGCGACGCCGCTGCTTCCTCGGCCACGAAAGTCTGCCAGTACCGGTACTCGTCGCGGGCGGCCTGATCGGAGCGTGCAGACCACGGTGGCTGCTGGCTGCTTTGCGTCTGCCCATGGCGTGATGTCGAGCTCCCCTGTGAACAGCTCGAGCTACCCGGTGCAAAGCCAGTGCCGCAGGCAGCGCCTCCGGAGGCGCCCCCATCGCCGGCGCCATCTCGGGCAGTGCCTCTGGAGGCGCCGCCGGAACCGGCGCCGCCACAGCTGGAACTGCTGTTTCCGCCGGCGCCGTAGCCGTCGGCGCTATAGCCGCCGTGAAAGCCAGTGCCAAAGCTCGTTTTGTACGACGAGGACCCGCCTGAGCCACCCGTCCCGCCGGCCCGTCCGCTCGGGGCCGGGTAGGCCGGCGCGGCGGGTGCAGGTACGTACGTGTCTCCTCCGCCCGTGCGTGCCTGCTCCTTGAGCAACGCGTAGGCAGCCTGCAACTTCTTGAAGCCCTCTTCCGCATCGGATGCCGAGTTTTTATCTGGATGGACGAGCAACGACTGCTGCCGGAAGGCTTTGGTCACCGCGGCCGTGGTCAGTGCGCCCGTGTGCCCGCGTAAGTTCAGGATGGCGCGGTGGTCGCGGCTGTCGGCGCTCAGAATGCGCCGAAGCGCTTCCGCTTGGTCACGCTGGACACTTTGCCGATGGTTTCGCAGCTTCTCGTCCTCCGCACTGCGCCGCAGCTCCTCGCCCTTGGCCGCTCGCATGGCGGCTGCCTGAGCCGCCGCCGCCTGGGCCTCCGCCTGGGCCGCGGCCTGTGCGCGCTGCTGCTGCTGCCCGCGCCACTCCGGAGCCGAGCCGACCGGCGAGCGCGATTTGGCGCCAGATTCGAATCTCGCCGCACCAGATTCGAATCTCGCCGCACCGGATTCGAATCGCGATTCGGCGCCTGCACTGGGCTCACGACGGCGCGAAGCTCGCTCGAATGCAGAGCCGCCGCCGCCGCCGCCGCCGCTCGAGGATCCCTTCGCGCTGCCGTGAGCACTGCTAGAGCCAGCGCCGCCGCTGTTGCTGCCGCTGTTGCTGCCGCTGCCCTCGGCGGCCTCGGCCTCAGGCGCGCCGCGCCGCCACGTCGACCTGTGAGAGAAGCCGTACTCGTCGGTGGACTCGCGCGTGGAGCTGCCGCCATCCGTGCTCTCGTGCTTCGAGCGCGACGACGAGCCACTCGTCGCACTGCGCCACGCCCGCGCGAAGGGCGAGAAGAAGCTGCCGCTCCCGCTGCTCCCGCTGCTCCCACTGCCGCTCCCGCTTTTGGTGCTGGTGGCCGTGCTAGGGCGCGCCGCGTGCTCCTGCGGCGGCGGCGGCGGCGGCGGCGGCGGCGGCGCCTCCCTTTGCTCGCGCTCCCGCGCGGCTGCAAACTGACGCTCCTCGCCCTCCCGACGTCGGCGTTCCGCACGTGCACGCTCCTGAGCGTCGGCCTTGCTCGCCGCTGCTGCGGCGGCACGGAGCTCGACGGCGCGCCGCTCTGCCTCTCGAACGAGCCGCTCGGACTGTTGCCAGGCGTCCTCCTCGGCGGCGCGTGCACGGAGCGCCTCGGCTTCGGCTTCCGCACGTGCCTCCGAGGCTGCCTCGCGCTGCCGCCGACGCTGCTGCTCAACACGCCGCTGCTGCTCCAACTGCTCGTCTCTCTGCCGCTCGTCTCGCTCGCGCTCCTTGCGTGCCTGCTGCTCCTCGACCTGCTGCCGCTGCTGCTGGCGCGTCGCCTCTTCGTGTTGGCGCCGGCGCATCATGTCAACGGCCGCCTCCTTTTGCCGCGCCTCGGATGCCTCGCGCTTGCGCAGGAGCTCCTGTCGCTCTCGCCACTCGGCGCGCTCCACAGCCGAACGGCTTTCCACAGCCGAACGGCCTTCCACAGCCGAACGGCCTTCCACAGCCGAACGGCCTTCCACAGCCGAACGGCCTCCAGGGGCATTCTCCTTTGCCTCCTCCCTCGCCGTCGCTGTGGTCGCCTGCTTGAACGCCGCCTTCGCCCCCGCCGTCGCCGCCGCATCGGCCGCCGCCGCCGCCGCCGCCTCCTCCTTGGTCGCCGCCTCAGCGCTCGCCAGACGCGCGGCAACGCGCCGCGCCTCCCGCTCGAGCGGCCGAGATGCCTCCGAGATCGTCTGCGAGATGACGCGCCGTAACTCGTCGCGGATCGGCCGAGATGCCTCCGAGATCGTCTGCGAGATGACGCGCCGTAACTCGTCGCGGATCGCCTCCGCCGACACATGCGCTGCGTCGGCCGCGTCATTGACCACGTGTCCAACAGCATCGCTCGCCCGTTCGATGCATGAGAGGCACGCGGCGCAGTGCTCGTCCCAGCCCGCTGTGAATGCGCCCGAAGTGCTCTCCCAAGCGCCACGCCGCGCCGCCGCCTGAACCACTCCATCCGCCGTCCGCTCGCCGTACGCGGAGCTGCCATGCATCCAGCCGAGCTGCACGCGACACTCAGCTAGGCGAATGCTCGGGTGGACGCGCCGCTGCGTGCACACCTGATGAGGGAGGCAATCATACTGATGAGCCAGGCAATCAGCCCTCGGGTGGACGCGCCGTTGCGAGCGCACCGTCGCGGCCTGCAGGCCCGACACGACGCCCGCGGCCTGCTCGGTGGTCGCCGGCGACAGGGCGTCGAGCCGTCGCACAGCGAGCATCGAGGGCGCCTCGATGACCGCCGTCAGGTCGTCTCGTACCTGATGAGGGAGGCAAGCAGAGGTCGTGAGAGGCAAGCAGAGGTCGCGCAGCCGCTCGCGTCATCAGAGGCCATCAGAGGTCATCAGAGGTCATCAGAGGTCTTCAGCGGTCTTCAGCGGTCATCAGATGCCATCAGTGTTTCATCTCAGATCTGACCTCGCGCAGCCGCTCGCGCCACGCCGCGAGGGAACGACTCGGCTCGGGGGGTGACGAAACCCCGCTTGCATGCGCGTGCTCGAGTTCATCATTGGCGGCCTCGGCAGCCTCTTTGAGGAGCAGCTCAGCGCTCTCGGCGAAGCGCAGCGCCGCCGCGGGCAGGTGTGAACGAAGGAAGCGGCATAGGCGTGCGGCAGTGCCGCCCGTCTTGCTGCGAGACTCGGCGGCACGCGAGGTGGCGTCGTCGTTGGCGGTGGCGAGCCCGAGGCTCAGCTCTTCCATTATGGTCTGCTGGGCGGCGCCGAGCGTTTCGAATGCCTCGCTCATGGCTGCCGTCGCCGCCGCCGCCGCCGCCGCCATCTCGCCGAGCTCCCCTGGCGCCGTCTCATCTCTATTGGCAGCGGCCGCCTCCGTGGCGGCGGAAGGCATGCTGCCCACCGGCGCGCCGTAGTGGGCGGCGGCGTGGGCGTGGGCGTGGGCGTGGGCGGTGGCGTGGGCGGCGGCGTGGGCGGCGGCGTGGGCGGCGGCGTGGGCCTCGGCGCGCTGTCGTGGCAGCGGCGGGAAGCTAAGCCCAATCTGCGCATGTTGCGTGTGCATGCGCTTGGCCGCCTGGCTGAGCTCGATCGAGAAGACGAGCGAGATCTCCCACCCGAGATCTTGCTGCTCCGCGAGCGCGTGTTCACACCACTCGTGCACAGAGTGGAGCAACCGTTGCAATTCGGATTGGAACGATCCCATGAGCACAGTCAGCTGGTCAGAGGGGGGGAGCCTCTCCGAACCAGCCAGCAAGAAATGGGCGCCGAGTTGGGCGCGCAGCTCCTCGAGCTCGGACTGCGAGGGCAACGAAAAGTCCGCACGCAGCTCCGGCACGCTGCCATACGACGAGGCTGGCGGGTCCTCGTCGCTCTCGACGAGCGCACGCAGCACACCCGCCTTGCGCCGCAGCGCGAGCTCGCGGAGATGCGATGAGTGGCACTGGCCATCAACGAGCGATGCGACGCCCTCGCCCTTGACGTACTCAAAAGATGACGAGCCGCCGGGAACGTCTCGGGCACTTACCTCATCGGGCTCGGCCAACGCCGCAGCCCACGCCGGCATCGCGTGCATGCTGTCAAGCAGGAGCTGCTGCTGCTGCTCCAAAGTGAGTGCTGCTGGCAGCACCGCGACACCCTTGCCCAACAGTCGAAGCTTCGAAGATGACGCCGCCGCGCACTGTAGATCGTTTCTATCGAAATGCGGAGGAGCAGGCGTCCCAGGTTGAGCCGCTCGTGATTCCATCTTCGTCCGCGTCGTCGTCTGGCGGCGGCGGCGACGGAACTGTCGTTGAGCCCGAGACTTCGGTCGCAGAACCGTCCAGCTCCCAAGGCGCTGATTCCCGGACGCCGCCGCCCGCCGCGGCAGTAGAAGACACGACCGCCACAAGAAAGACTCGACGGTTTAGGGGCGGGGAAAACTCCGGCGGGGGGAGCCGGGACACAAGGGCGAGTTCCGGTGTGTGGGAACGCCTATCGACAAACGCCGTTCCGAGCGCTTCCGTCACCGATCTTCCCACGCCGCGCACGCACGCGGCGGCTCACGTCCGGACGCGGCGCGACCGGCGCGCACTCCTGGGCTACGACCACAATGCACGAATTTGCACACCACATCGCCGGCCTCGTCGCGATTGGCGTATCGATCCTCGCGACGCCGCTCGCAGTACTTTTGATGGACCGCATCTCCCGACGCCGCTTCATTTATCGTGACGCGGTGTGCGGGAATCCACATGGCCAGCAGAACACCGCGGAGACGTCCTCACGCGTCGGTGACAGAGCCTCGATGCGTACTGGGCCGGCCGGCGCCGCCGGGCCCTCCTCTTCGGAGACCGAGATGACCGCCGCAACCCACCACTCGCCTGGTGCAAACCCAGCTGGTGATAGCAGAAGTGTGCAGGACTTAGACAGCACGGATTCCAAGCCAGCCAGTGGCAGGAGCACTGAGCAGGTCTCAGACAGCACGGAGGAGCGCCCCGAACGTTTAGGATCCATATTGAGCTCGACGAGCTCTTCCACGAAGCCTGTGAATCGCTTTCGACTGAAGGCTCAAACCGTCTCGCCCCGGGGCAGTGGGCAGTCGGAGGGCCCCGAAGATGAGGCCGGTACGGAGGCTCAAGTGGTCTCCGCCGAGATTCGTGCGCCCAACAGTGCTTCCAAACGTATCCACGTTGGGTTGGACGTGTCGGTCTCTGCCGCCCAGCCTGTGGGCACGGGCGGTGGAACCCAAGCTGTCTCGCCCAGGGGGGGGGGTGCGCACTCGGAGAGCCCGAGGCTCCCATCGGGGGAGGCCTCCGCGGGGGAGGCCGCTTCAGAGGCCCAAGTTGCCGCAGCCTCCGCCGAGACCGATCCATCACTTTCTCGTGCTCCCCCCACCAGTGCTCCCAAGCGCTTCCACGTCGGCGTCGCCTCTGCCGTTCAGCCCTTGGGCACGGGCGGTAGAGCGACCCTGCCACCCCTGTCTCCCCCAGTGACGCGAGCGGTGGGCTCGTTGAGCGCGGGCGGGCCTGCAATCGCAGTGGTCATCTGAAGCCCCACATACGTGGGCGCCATGGTAGGCGCGCTCGGCTTGCGTATCGGCTTGCGCTCGTGTACGAGGCTGCGCTGAGGCGCTGCCTCTCTCAGCGTGCATGCTGCCACAGGGGAGAGACTCCATCCGATCGCCGTTCGCCCGGCGGTCCGCTAACTTCTCGTTTGAATGCTTGCGTTGTGGACTCAGCTGTTTCGATCCAATAGCTGCAGCGTCGAAGGGGACGCTTTTCGCTCTTTCAATCGACTTTGCCCGTACAGTACCGTTGCCTCTCGTCTCCCGATGAGCGAGAGCGTAATATGATGCGGAATCCAATCGCGATCGACGGACCGGCCCGGCTTTATACGTTCTTAAACGTTCTTACGTTCACGTGATGTGGTATTCATAGAGGTTAAAAGATACGCGCGAGCGATCATTCACAAAGCCGATCTTATACTGTGATGCACAATCTCGGCGACTGGGCCTATGAGACCTCAGACAGGCTCCAAGGGCGAGTCATCCCATGACAATGCCGAAGGTCCGAAGCGCCAGCTTGCCAGCACACCAAAGCACACCGCGGCTGCTCCAAAGCCGTGCGCGATCGCCGTCGGCCCGCGGCCCCTATACCGACTCGTCCTCGCGTGGTATGAGCACCACATAGTACTCCTTGAACACGTCCGGGTGCGTTTTGCGGATTGCCTCCAGCACCGACGACGCGCGTACGCTCGCTTCATCGGATGCGTCCATTAGACTCGCAGCTTCAGCGCTGCGGCTGCTGCTGCTGCTTGTGTCGCTGCCAGTGCTACTGCTGCCGCTGGCAGAGCTGCCGCTGCCCTTGCTCATCAGCACCGAGGCCCACTTCATTCCTGGGAGCGTTTCGAGCCACGTTTTGAGCACTGCCGCCGCAAGTGATGGATTTTTCTTCTCAAGGGTTGAGTACCAGGTCCATAGAGCGCCAACTCTTTCATCTCCCTTGAGGTTCGTAAGAGAGCGCTCCAGCACATTCAGCGACTCTTCTGACGCATCTGCAACCTTGGCACCGTATGGAACGCCCGACAAGCGCAGCTGATTGTTGAGAGCACGCAGCTCGCCAAGGATTTTGTCCGGTCCTACCTTTTGCATGACCTTTGAGAGCGCAACCTTTTTCAATATGGCGGCACCACCAAATTTTACTGCAGCCAGGGCGAAAGCTGGCAAAGGGAGCGCAAAGTTTCGGCGATGGAGACGATGAGAGGTGAAGAGAGGCGGACATGCACGAAGAAGCATGAAGGGCAACACCTCGCATGCACACCTCGCACACGCCCGCGCCGCTTCATTCCAAAGTGTGCTCGCCTTTTTCTAAACGTGAACCTGCTCCCAATCCGGGTTTCAGAAGTAAACACCTAAATTCACACTTGGGAAACTTTTTCATGCGCCTCGACAACCAACGCCGTCTAGTACTCGCGGCGGCAGCCGCGGGGCTGTCCCTGCCACAACAGCCAGCATTTGCGCAAGAACTTTCCTCTAAGCGTGTCACGTGGGGTCCGTTCAAGGGCATGAGCGACGCGGAGCTGGCACGCCTCGACGAGCTCAGCAAGGCGCCCAACATCGGCGCCATGCTGGCGGGCTCGTCGGGCGTGCGCGTCATTGACCTCGTGTTGGGCGACGGTCCCGAACCCGGCGCCGGTCAGCGAGTGTACGCTCATTACAAGATCTGGGCCGACGGCTTTCGAAGCGGCCCTGTCGCCGACTACAGCTTCCAAGAGAATCGGCCGTACAGCTGGGTGCTGGGCACGCCGACGGACCGCATACCCAACGGCATCGACGCTGGAATCATGGGTATGCGCGAGGGCGGCTGGCGACGCCTTGTCGTGCCGAATGCCTTCGACGCGGGTATTCGGCGCATAAACTATGGGCCAACCGGACGATACGTTGGTGCCAAGGCGCCCTATGTGCTTCGACCAGGAGCAACGGCCTTCGTGGACGTCATCCTTGTGGATGGCGGAAGTGGCCGCTGTGACTCGATATTGCGCCCAGCCGGCATGAGCGAGAAGGATGCTAATAAGCGCAGGTCTTTGCTGTGCGAGTACGCGGAGCAAGTGTATTGACCCGCCGGACAGCGGGCATCACAGCCGAGCGGCGACGGTGCGACCACGGACCCGACCCGACCCGTGGAGACCTGACCGGTGGACGCGGGACGGGACATCGACATGTCGGGGTCGGGGACGCGTGGACCGCCTCCCGATACGATAGAGAACACGAACACCTCTTGTCCTCGCTCGATTCTTGACGACTTTGACACCGTTGACATAGGCGTTAACGGACCAGCTAAATTGAAAGCTAAATACGCGACCTATTCCTATAACGTACCCGGCAGGCCGGCAATATGTTCTTTATTCTTGTCGGATCGGCGCGGCCAGCAGTGCCGGTGGCTCCTGAGCTCGCATCTGTAGGCCGACGCGCACGTATGGAGTCTCACCCATGGCCGCAAAGAAAAAGGGCGGGCACGTGCCCTCGTGCACCTGTTCAATGGCGTGCTCTAAGATCTCGCCATTGAAGAAGATGACATCGCCGCTAGCGAGCCGCGCCCTGTGCACCATCGCTCCTTGGCCGCCGTGACGCCACGCGACAGTGACGTCGGCGCCTAGATTGATGATGCACACCCAGCCAGCGATGCTATGGTATGGGTCTCGATGCCAGCCCAGTGCGTCCGTGGGCAAGTAGAGCCGCGCCCACACATTTTGGAAGGTCAGCTTCCCGATTAGCGGCAGCAGATGCAAGCTTCGGCTCTGCTCGCGGTTGTCCGCCTCAAAGAGTGCGCCAAGGCGGTGCTGCTGCCCCAAGCAGCCAAACAGCTCCTGAGCGTAGTCGAGGCACAGCGGGCGGCGTTGCTGCGCCGCGCGAGATTCATTGTCGTAGCACCAGGCAGAGTTTGGAGGCTGCTTGTTGCCAAGGTGCACTCCGCTGGCCCTTCTCGCCGGCATCGCGTGCATGCTGTCAAGCAGGAGCTGCTGCTGCTGCTCCAAAGTGAGTGCTGCTGGCAGCACCGCGACACCCTTGCCCAACAGTCGAAGGCCGCGTGGGCGTTGCTGCACGAGATCGCATCGGCGGGGGAGTGGACCGGCATCATGCATGAGCGTTGTGGTAGGCACATATTCCGCAACCTCGCAAATGAGGGTCTTCACATACTTGGTCGCGGTCGCGGTCGCAGCCGTGCACGGTGCCCAGATCGTCCGCCGACCAGTCCTATTGACGTCGCGACTCACTTCGCCTCGCGCGTGCGCTCCATCGTCTGGCGGTGACACGCTCGCCCGAGAAGCTGGCGCTCAGGCGGCGCGCAGTGCGGCCGCCTCGGCCCAGCAGGCGAAGCCGCGCAGCGAGCGCGGCCAGGGTCGCGCGTTCCAGGTCGTGCTGCCCACCAAGCCGCTGGGACTGCTGCTGGCTCAGAACCCCTCGGGCCGTGGTGTGTTCATCTCGGAGGTGCTCGAGGGCGGCTCGGCGGCCGCATACAACCTGAATGCGTCTGCGAGCGGGCGGCTCGAGGTGGGAGACTATGTCACCGAGGTGGAGGGCAGAACGTACCAGAGCAAGCTCCAGGCGAGCTGGAGCGCGCTCGAAGACGTGCTCGCTGCTGTCGAGGCCGCGCCCGCGCCGATCATCGTGCGGATGCGGCGCGGCGGGCCGGAGCCGTGGTCGCTCGATCGCGACGGGCGTGGCCTGTCGGTGGACGAGATGGTGGAGGCGACGAAGTCGACGTACAGCCGGCTGATTGACAGCGAGAAGGAGGAGGCGCTGCGCTCTGCCTTTGGCGTGATCAAGGAGGCGGAGCGCAAGCAAGCCGCCGAGGCAGCCGCGGCCGCCGGCTACGAGTCGGAAGCACTCAAGAGCGTATCTAAGCTGAATTTCGAGCTGCGCTCGTTTGCACAGGGCGCGCGCGACGCCCTCGAGCAGCTCGGGCAGACCATCTTGAACCGCGCGCTGCTCGATTCGCGGCTGGCGGTCCAGACGGCTGAGTACCTCCTTCGTCGCGCGCTGCTCGACACGGGGCGCGTCCTGTCCGCCTCGTCGGTGGCTGTGGGAATCCTCTCGGGTTCGTCAGTCCAAACCGAGACGGCGCGTTCGAGGGCGCTCGGCGCGAGCGGCACGATGAGCGGCGGCGCGGCGCCGTATGCGAGCCTCCTCGACTCGCTCTCGTCCAGGTACGTTGATTGCCACTGATGACCTGCCTTGCATGCACGCGCTCACCACAGCGCCCTCGACTCGCTCTCGTCCAGGTACGTTGATTGCCACTGATGACCTGCCTTGCATGCAAGCGCTCACCACAGCGCCCTCGACTCGCTCTCGTCCAGGCGCGCGCTCGCGGGCGCGCCGAATGAAGCCGATCGTGCCGCAACGGTCGAGCAGCTCGCGGCGCAGGCGGTGGCCGCGGCGGAGGCGGAGGCGCTCGAGGCGGCGCGTCAGGAGCGGCTGCGACAGGAGGCGGCGGCGCTGCTGCGCGAGGCCATCAGCGGCGTCGAGGTGTGGGCTCGCCAGGCCGCCGCCGCCGAGGCGGTGCGCCGTAAGGGCGAGGGCGAGGGCGGCGGCGGCGGCGGCGCTGGCGCCGGCGGCGGCGGCGGCGGCGGCGACGGCGATGGCCGCGGCGATGCG
>JWZX01001853.1:0-20454 GCA_001275005.1 Chrysochromulina tobinii | reverse complement strand
AAGTTCCACCCGGATGCCCATTAGCCCTATCATATATCATACGACCGGCTAGGCGTGTGTCATCATACAACTTTACCGATTGCACACGCCAAGAGCGCACGGTGGGGTTAGGCCTCAGAGCCGACCGGTGTTAATTGGAGCAACGTGTGGAACACACAACGCGTTATTAACACCGGCTGCTCAATGGAAGCACCAAGCCGGTCGGCACAGATCGTCACCCGCTACCGTGGCTTCCACTTCACACTTCCTTCACACAAGGGATTCCCAGGATTCCCTAGTTTTTTTGAGGCAACAAGGCGGCGCGGCGTGTCACGTGCACGCGCGCCCGCTCTTCGCTCTCCACTTCTACGAGCAGACGCCAATCATCACTGATGCGAACGGCGTCGTCCACTGGGCTGAAGACGCCGATATTGGGACATCTTTCAGCACCGCATCCGCTCCTCCAGGCGCGGCTGCCGTCACGGACGGCTCGCTCATGCCCGCCGCCAAGAACGCAGCGGCTCCCATGGCAGACGACACCAACACCGTCACGCTGGGCGCTGAACCTTCTGGGACTCCCTCTTCACCTCGCCCACCACATTGTGTTCAGCGGGTTGTGTCCCTGACGCCGCCTCGGCTCTTCCGGCGGATTTGGCCGAGGCCCCTCTAGCAGCTCCATGGAAGTACCGTCCCACCTCCAACAGCGCGCAGGCCCAGATAAGGGCCCACCAGACGAGTCTATGCCACATACGGTTCCAATCCAGTTGAGGGTGCCAGCTCCGGCTCGGCGCGAGACTCGTCGTAATTCCGAGGGTCAGCCTCCGGGCCCCCCCGTCTTTGATACGAGGGTCAGCCTCAGGGCCCCCAGCCTTTGATACGAGGGTCAGCCTCCGGGCCCCCCCCAGTCTTTGATACGAGGGTCAGCCTCCGGGCCCCCAGCCTTTGATACGAGGGTCAGCCTCCGGGCCCCCGCCTTTGATACGAGGGTCAGCCTCCGGGCCCCCCCCCAGTCTTTGATACGAGGGTCAGCCTCCGGGCCCCCCCCCAGTCTTTGATACGAGGGTCAGCCTCCGGGCCCCCCGCCTTTGATACGAGGGTCAGCCTCCGGGCCCCCCAGTCTTTGATACGAGGGTCAGCCTCCGGGCCCCCAGCCTTTGATACGAGGGTCAGCCTCCGGGCCCCCCGCCTTTGATACGAGGGTCAGCCTCCGGCCCCCCCAGTCTTTGATACGGGAAGGACCGGATACACCTGGTCCGGCCCAACCGAAATACGAGCGTACCGCCGCCAGGCGCCACGCTCAAGATCAAGAATGGGTTGAGCGCCGGCGCCGGATGGACCGGCTCCTCGCCATCCTGTTGTGTTCAACTCCCCGTGTCCGTAGAAGGCACCTACGAGTGAACCGAGCCGTGACGTCATCCGAGACTGGTGACGCCGCCGCCATCATCGACGGAGATGCCTGGCGTCGAGTGCACGAAGTGCCTCGCGCCCTCATCTCCGGGGATACAAGGGGCTAATGGGAAGGATACGAGGGGAGCACTGGACGGCCCCACATAGGCCGGCCAGTGAAGTTCCACCCGGATGCCCATTAGCCCTATCATATATCATACGACCGGCTAGGCGTGTGTCATCATACAACTTTACCGATTGCACACGCCAAGAGCGCACGGTGGGGTTAGGCCTCAGAGCCGACCGGTGTTAATTGGAGCAACGTGTGGAACACACAACGCGTTATTAACACCGGCTGCTCAATGGAAGCACCAAGCCGGTCGGCACAGATCGTCACCCGCTACCGTGGCTTCCACTTCACACTTCCTTCACACAAGGGATTCCCAGGATTCCCTAGTTTTTTTGAGGCAACAAGGCGGCGCGGCGTGTCACGTGCACGCGCGCCCGCTCTTCGCTCTCCCACCCGCCTGTCCCCGAGCGACTCCCCTGAACCCTGGCAGGGCCAACTCCAGGACCGATCACTTCCGCTCACGTCGAGGCTCGTACCGCGCCTCATCGTGACGCGAGTCGTACCGGGGCTCATACTCGTACTCATAATGGCCCCGGTAGCTCGTCTGCGGGCGCGGCCCCTCTGAATGCCACGCCACCTTTCTCTTATCTCTTTCTCTCGCCGCAGACATCTCCGAGATCTGCTTCTCGTAGTGGTTGCGCATCTGCGTATGCTTGGTGGCCGAGACGTACTCGACCTCCCCAGCCTCGCTCTTGACGACGCCCCCCTTCTCCGGGGTCGTCTTCGCCTTCGGAGCCTCCGCGGACGCTTCGGTGCTTGCCCCGGCGCCGCCCGTTGCACCCGGCTTCTCCAGACCCGAGCTCCGCATCCATGCGGCGTTCGCCATGATGTTCACCGCGGCACTGGCGCAGCTGTGACCCGTAGTCATCATGCTGCCCAGTGTCGGAACGAACTGCTCGTCGAACAACGCCTCGAGCGCCTTCGGGCTCAGGTTACCCAACAGCAGCGTGAAGGCCCTGTCCACCTGCAACTTGGTGGCCAGGTCGAAATGGACCTGCTTGGCAGACGCAGTGCCATGCGATCCCGCACTGTGCGCCACCGTCTTGTTGATCTCCATTCCCGCGAGATCGGAGGATCTACCGGTACTATCTTCCGTCCTAGGATTCCTTCCCAAGGCCAAATCTCTCCGAGATCACCAATCACTCCTATGCCTCTTTGATGGTACTTTGTTGGTTCTTTGCTAATTTATCGACACTATGCATAGGGCGACTTTGACGGCGATGCCTAACGGGTCGCGTAAATCTTTTCACCGCAACGCCGGCGCACAGCAGCACGTCCAGCGGACCGGCGCCCGCGCCGGCGTAGTCGGTACGGAGTAGGAGCACTGGACGGCCCCACATAGGCCGGCCAGTGAAGTTCCACCCGGATGCCCATTAGCCCTATCATATATCATACGACCGGCTAGGCGTGTGTCATCATACAACTTTACCGATTGCACACGTCAAGAGCGGTGGGGTTAGGCCTCAGAGCCGACCGGTGTTAATTGGGGACCTTCAGGACGCACAAGTTTATTTCTTAAAAGTCGCCCGCGCCATCGACTCATGCTTTGTCGCTGGCGCCCGCTGCTCACCGACGTGTGCACGGCCGGCGCGCTGGGCTTTGTCAGCGACATTATCTGCCAGCTCGGACCGGAGCGCAGGCGCGCTCCACAGTGGCCGTTATTGGCACCAACAGAAGCCCCAAAGGACGAGAAGGCTTTTGACTGGCAGCGCCTCGGCGCACGCACTCTGTATGACAGCATGTACATCGGCGGCTTCTTGCACTACCTCTACCCGTGCTTTCCGCTCGTCGTCAATGCGGCGGCGCGCCTGATGCCTCCCAAGGCCCTCGACGGCCGATCGTTTGCTCAGGGCTTTGGTTGTGCGTTGGTCGACAACGTGCATTGTGGCGTTCTTTACATCCCGACGTACTTTGTCTGTGTGGGCTTGCTGCAAGGCGACAGCCTTCAGGATGCGCAAGCCACGCTGCGACGCGAGTGGCTCGAAGCGTACGTCGGGTGCACGGGCTTCTGGATACCGTTCATGTCCCTGAACTTCACTCTCGTGCCGCCGACAGCGCGCGTTCGTGCAATGGCTGCCGCTAATCTGGTTTGGAATGTGTATCTCGACTGGCTCGCGCACCGTGGTGCGCCGCCGACGGAAAGCTAGTTCAATAAACGCAAAATTATAAGGGACGAGTTATTCACAGCCTCGGTTCTCATCTTCACACTTCACCTTTGTAGCTGCTTGTTGACGACCTCGCGCATCACGCGCATCACTGCAGTGACCAGTGTGCACACCACGCATTCCACACACATTCCGACGACGACTACCTCAACGAACCCCACGTAGCTTGTTGACGACCTCGCGCATCACGCGCAGCATCACTGCAGTGACTAACAGTGACCAGTGTGCACACCACGCATTCCACACACATTCCGACGACGACTACCTCAACGAACCCCACATCTTTTCTACTTGAGGCCCAAGCCCCTCTTCAGTGCCAAAATCCTGCGTGGCTTACATCGCTACGTAGGCGGCCGAGTATCAACAGCCAAGTCACGATTCTCTTCGCGCGTGTGGTGACGTGTGCGAGGCGTTGCCCTTCACGTTTTTGTGTTTTCTTTGCACGTGTTTCTCGTGTTGGTGTGCTCATGTGTGCTGTGAATGAAACCCGCCATTTTCTTTTTAGAACTGGCACACCAAAGTTGGCAATTCTGATGCGACCGCTTCATCACCTCCCGCTTCATCTCCTCCTTGTCTGCCTCTGCGGTGAAGCCAGGGCGAAGAAGTTAAACAGTACCACATGCGCCTCAGGCTTAGCCGGCGACACCAGCGTGCCAGGATGCCAAGAATCGGCATGCGCAGACGCGACTGCGTGTGCCTTCTGCAGATGCCGGTTGTGTCCTACATGCAGCAGCAGAAAGAGCATCAAGAGTAGCAAGAGCAGTAAGAGCACCACCAGCGGCGGCGGCACTCGGGGCGATGATGGCCACCACCACCACAGTAAAAGCAGCGCCAGCAGCAGCGCCGGTACCAGCAGCAGCGAAACGTTGCCAGACCACATAGTTGGTTCGGCAAGCAAGACATCGAACAGCGACAGCAGTTCCAGCTCCCACCACCATCACCACAAGAGCTCCTCTTCATCTACCGCTGTAGCCCCATCTACCTCCAGTGGCGGCAGTGCGCCCGCCAGCAAACGCAGTACCGACTCCCACCATCACAGCAAGAGCTCCACGTCTTCCACGGCCTCACCATCTACCTCCAGTGGCGCTAGTGCGCCCGCCAGCAAAAGCAATACCGACTCCCACCATCATCACCACAAAAGCTCCACGTCATCTAATGCCTTAGCTGCGTACGCCTCCAGTGGTGCCAGCGCGTCCACCGGCACTAGCCAGCACCACCACAGCCGCAGCTCCGCCGGAACCGGCGACGTTACAAGCCCAGCCGGCGCACGCTTCGATGCCTACTGCGCCACGGCTACGTGCGATCGCTTCTGCAAGAGCGAGTTCAAATCGCATCATTGCCACGACTGCAAGTGCAAGGGCTGCTCCTTCTGCGCCTCGTACAAGTGTGAAAAGGTGCACCCACCGCCCTCTCTCCCGCACCCTCCCGCACCCTAAGTCCCTAACCTCCCGGCGCACTCGGCTCACTCAGCCACTGACTCGCATGCTTCGATTGCATGCTGTGCTGCGGCGCTTTTTGTGGCAGCCCGCATGCGAAAGCTTTTGCGACCTCGAGTTCAAGAAGCATCATTGCCCGAACTGCAAATGCCGCGCATGCAAGTTTTGTAAACCGCCACCCAAACCGCCGCCACCACCGCCACCGCCCTCGCCCTCGCCGCATCCCCCGCACCCGCCGCCTCCGCCCTCGCCCTCGCCAAATCCGCCGTCGCCCTCGCCGCTTCCGCCCGCAGCGCCTCGCTGTGCGAAGCGCTTCGCCGACGACGACGATCGCGAAAAGTGCACTCCAGTGTTCTGTCGGTTCAGAACCCGAGCCGACGACTGCCAGTACTGCAAATGCCGAGCGTGCGAGTTCTGCGTCGATGTGCCGGTTGCCTCACCGCCATCAGTGCAGCCCGCTGCCACCCGCACGTTCCCTTCATACACCAAGCAGCCACCTCCGCCGCAGCCGACCGCTCTTTCCGCGCCAGTGAGGTCGGCCTCAGGCGCACGGGCGGCCGTCGGCACTGGCAGCGCCGAGATCATCCCCAGCCCACCGCCAACGCCGCCGGCACCAAAGCTGCTGTCGAGAGCGGAGCTGCTGAAGGAGGTAGCTCGCCTCCACGGCGAGACGAATGGCGCACCCATAGGCGATGGTGGGCTCGTCGTGCTTGCACTCTTGCTCGCGCTGCTCTTCGCATGCTGGCGCTTTTACAGGGAGTTGCATGCTGAGTGCTCCAGGCTACGATAAGGTGGGGGCACGTTGACCACAGGGTGGCCTCCGGCCCGCCGGGGGAGAGCGATTAGGGGGCATGCTGTCTGCCGTGCTGTTTTCATGAACTGATTACGTTTCTCGATACTCGAACAGTAACGGCTAACGCACGGCAGTAAATTCACAAAGTACGTTCTTCGAGTACTTTCGGAAAACCTTCGCAGTCGCTGCGGTACTAACTTAAACTTGACGACCGCCCGTCCCACGTTTGGCGCACCGGCGGCTTCTCACGCTGCCGCGTCCTCCACTCGGGGTCTATCCACGTGGCGGCCGCCGCGGCGTGGTCGGGCGGGAGCGCGGTGCCGAGGATGTGGTCGGCCATCTTCTCGGCGGTCATGATCGTCGGTGCGTTCAGATTCCCGTTGGGGATGATAGGAAAGATCGAGGCGTCGACGACGCGCAGCCCATCGACGCCGTAGACGCGCCCAGCGCCATCGACGACCGCCATCGGGTCGGTAGGAGCACCCATCTTGCAGGTGCCGCACGCATGGTACGCGCTCTCGAGGTGCTCGACAAGGAACTCATCGAGCTCCGCGTCGCTCTGCGCTTGCGCGCCCGGCGTCACCTCAGGCCCGATGATTCCGTCGAAGGCAGGCTGAGCGACGATTTCCCGCGCGATGCGCACGGACGCTCGGTGCCCGAGCCAGTCCTCCTCGTGCGACATGTAGTTGAAGCGCAAGGTCGGCGGCGGGGCTGCACCGCCGCTCGCGGCGGGCGCGGCCGTTGCGTGCACGTGCCCACGCGAGGGCGACTTGTTGAAGCCGACATGCATCTGCAGCGAGTGTCCTGTTTTGGAAGGTGCGATGGTCTTGCCATCGTACGAGATGGCGACGGGCAGGAAGTGGAACTGCACGTCGGGCCACTCGACGCCGGCGCGTGAGCGCACGAAACCGCCCGCCTCAAAGTGGTTGGTCGCGCCCAGCCCGTCGCGTAGCAGCAGCCAGCGTGCGCCAATGTATCCCTTGGAGGGGATAGAGAGATGAGGCTGCAAGGAAACCGGCGCCGCGACCTCGAATTGGTGATACACCTCCAGGTGGTCCTGGAGGTTGGCACCGACGCCCTCGCGCGCGGCGACGAGGGGCACGCCGAGCCGGCCGAGGAGCGCCGAGGGGCCCACGCCCGAGCACTGCAGCAGCTGCGGCGAGGCGATCGCGCCACAAGCGACGAGGACCTCCTCGTTCGCACGAAACGTGACAAGCTCACCATTGAGCGCGACACACTCGACACCGACGGCGCGCGGCTTGGCGCCCTCGGACGCCGCCGCCGCCAGTTCCGGCTGCTCCGCCGCCCACAGGATACGCCGAGCGGTCATGCCAGATTCAAGCGAGATGTAATCTGGGAACGAGCTCATCGCCGGCTCCAGGTACGCCGCTGCGGTCGAGCAGCGCTGGCCACGGCGCGGGCCGCTGTGGTGCACGGTCATCGGCATGGCCGAGAAACCCTCCTGCCGGGAGCCGTTGAAATCGGCTATGCTGCCGTAGCCGGCCTCGGCGCCCGCCCGGATGAAGGCCTCGAATAGCGTCGTGCCGAGTGCATTCTTGCCGTGCGTCACGTGCAGTGGGCCCTCGCGCCCGCGCAGACCGGTATGCACATCCTCGTCGTCGGAGCGCGCGCCCGCGGCGCACACGCTCTCCATGCGCCGGAAGTAGGGCAGCACGTGCGCCGCGTCCCACGGACTGCTGCCCTCCGCCGCCTCCTTCGGAAGCTCCGCGCTCCACGAGTCAAAGTCGCGAGGGTGGCCGCGCACGTACACCTGGCCATTGATCGACGAAGAGCCGCCAATGCCCTTGCCGCGTGGGCACGAGATGGAGCGGCCCTTGAGCGCGGGCTCCTTTTCGGGCACGTAGCCCCAATTGTAGCTCTCGTAGTGCATTGGCAGGGCGAGTGCCGTTGGCAGCCGTGAGATGATGCCCTGCCACGTCCACCCTAGCGCCTGCCGGCCTCCCGCCTCTAGCAGCACGACGGTCTTGCCGCTCGCGGCCAGTCGGTAGGCCAGCACGCATCCGGCGCTGCCCGCGCCGACGATGATGTAGTCGGCGGCTCGATGGGCGGTTCTTCTCATCAGTCTCGACGACCTCTGGCGTCGAAGCTTATCGCGTCCACGAGTTCGTGAAGTCTTTGACGGTTCTCCATTCTGTCTGGCACACCTCCCGTTTGGGGTTGACCATTCTTTCTTCAAAGCGTGGGCCCAAAAGTTGATACCGTTACTCTCCAAAAATTCCTCAGAAAAAATGGATGAAAAATTGCAATCTCCATCGCCCCCGCTCGTGGTGACACCCATGACCCCCACGTCCCAGAGTTCACCATTCCTGACCCCCAAGTCACAGAGGTCACCCATGGCGTCGCCCCAGACCCCTGAGTCCCGGAGGTCATTTGCCCCTCCAACATCAACCCCGATCACCCTCGGTGGCGACCAGTGCAAGCTGTGGCACTGGAAATGCAGCGGCCGCATCCGTGGCGTCGTGGTCATTATACACGGCCTTGGATCACACGCGCGCTTCCCGACAGTTGCGATCGCTGCGGAGGCAGTCGCAGCAGGCGGCTACTCTGTCATCGCGCCCGACCTTCCAGGCCACGGTGAGAGCGAGGGCCTACGTGGATTCATCTACAGCGCCGACATGCTCGAGGAGGCCGGCCTCGCGGTCGTCCGCGCTGCTCGAGAGATGCACCCGAAGGAGCCGGTCTTCCTACTGGGCAGCTCGATGGGCGGCGCCATCTGCGTCCGATGCGCCCTCGCACTGGCCGAGGCTCATATCGACATTGCGGGCCTCGTGCTCCTGGCACCCATGCTGGCGCCGTCGGCGTCGCCACCGGCGCGCTTGCTGCTCGGCGCGCTCTCCTACACGCCGCTGTGCCGCCTCGCACTCATCCCCTCGTCCGCGACGTCGAACAGCGCCCAGTACGCAGATCCGGCTGTGCTCACCTTGATCGATGAGGATCCGCTCGCATACAAGGGCTCGCTTCGCATCGGATCCGCCGCCGCGGTGCTCGACCTCGGCTCGCGCTGCGAAAGCACTCTCGAGAGCATCCGGTGCCCTTTCCTCTGCATGCTCGCAGAGCGCGAGCAGGTGCTCGGCCCGATGGCCAGGGCAGCAGCAGAGCGGATGTACGAGCATGCAGCGACGCCTCCGAGCATGAAATGCCTGAAGCGGTACGACGCATTGCACGGATTGTTGTGCGAGCCAGAGCCGCTGCGCAGCCTGATCGTGGGTGACATCCTTGCATGGCTGGGTGAGCGCGCCAATGCAAGAGGAGTAGGCCGACTTAGACCAATGTCGCGCGAGGTTTCGACGCGAGCCTTGGCCGCGGAGGCCGCGCAGCTCGTGTGACTGTGAGCACGTGCAAGCACATATGCAAAGTCGTGCGCTGACGTACGTCACTATGTTATCTGGAGACAGGTTACACGGTGGGGTCAGAAGCGCGGGGGATGACGGGGGGACGCGGGTACTACTCCTACTCACTCTAACCGCGTGGTACTACTATGTATGCGGATCACGTTTAATATGTCGCGGCTCGCGCCCGCGCTCGGGCTCGCGCGCCGCGGTACGTATAATGGTAAATGGACCGGCTCGTGCGTCGTGGGCTGCACCGCGGTACGCGGTACAAGGTAGCCGTTCGGCTCCGATGTCAAGTCGTGGATAACGTATAGTTCCACGTCCAGTCGAGCACGACCAATCAAGAGTATTCTCGTCAGCCCTAGCGTCGGAGGTCGGTGACCGTTGCCGGCGATGCAACGAGACTCGAGAGGTCAATCCAATTTCGGCCGTGCTTTACGTGTTGGCGAGGCAGCAGTCCTGGACTTGGCTGGCGAAGGCGCGGCGGCATTCGACTTGGCCGTCGATTTCGAATTGGTGCTAAGCACGCCTTCGGCCGCCGCGGTCTCCAGCTTGCCCGAGATGATCGCGGCTGCTGCTGCAAGCCGCGCGCGTCTCCTCTGCATGCCAAGCACCACGAGTCGAAGCTGGCACCCGAGCACCGGTAGCACGTAGCTGAGGACGAAGAGCTGTGCGCCGAGAGATAGCTTCATCGGAGGGGCAGCCTTGTGCACGAGCCATCGCCACCCGTCCTCTGAAGCGCTCACGTGCATCTTGCCGTCCGTTCCCGTTCCCAGAGGCGTCAGCAGCAGATGAGTGGCATTGAGCTGGTAGTAGTAATCGTTGAGAGAGGGCGCGAGCCACGTGGAGCTCAGCACAGCCCAGCCCGCCGCGGGCGCCCACGTCATGGTGAGCAGCCAAATCCACACCGCGGCGCCGTCGGGCAAGTCAGCAAGGTCGGTCGCCTCCTCTGACAAGGTGGCGCTCTCCGCAGCGCCTGGCCTCCGATCGTCCGCCTCGCCCGCCTCGCCCGCACCACCCGCACCGCCCACACCACCCGCACCGCCCGCCGCGTCCGCCTTGCCGGCTGGGCGCGTGGCCTTGCCCACGCCGATCAGCTTCCGAATCCACCACTCAAAGGAGCAGACGAAACCAACACGCGACCAGAGCGCCAAGAGGCTCGCCCAGCCGAAGAGCGTTGCGAGGATGTAGAGAAGGACCCACACGTCCTCCGCGATGCCCTGGCGTGTGCGCTCGGCCGGCGAAGTTCGAGTCACCCCAATCTCGAAGAGGAAGGAGGAGTCTAGGCTGTTGTGGTCCGCGCCCTTGAGACTTAGGTTGGCGGCCACGGCGTACCTGCGGAAGGGCAGGTACACGAGGCGGCCGAAGAGGTCGTTGAAGGCGAACACCGTAAGGCTGCACTGCCCGAGCCGCGCGAAGCGTCGTGTCGAGCGCTCCCATGCGACGCGTCGCGCGGGCACGGCGTCGACAAAGGCGATGCCCACGAGGATGATGGCCATCTCGGAGGCGCCCCAGAGCAAGCGTGTGTGCGAGGAGGCACGCATGAACGCGTCCGTGGCGGGCTGCGCCGCATACACATTCTCCTCCTCGACCACTTTGCGCAGCTCATACGTCCAAGTCAACCCAATCGCGAACGAGAGCGCGCAGCCGAGCCCACCGACGACGTAAAGCGCGCGGTTCGGGCCGCTCTGGTGCAGATGCATTCCGACCGCCGCACCGGCGAGTGACGCAGCCAAGTAGCTGAAGGCGCCGTGCAGACCAAACCCAAGTTGCAATCCGAGCGCCGCCGCGCGCCCCCCCCAGCTCAGCTCCGGCGCGGTCATCGCGCGCTCCGCCCACCACGGGGCGCGCGTGCACGTGCGGCTGACGACCTCGGCCAATCTCGTCACCTCGGAGATCGCGATCGACGGGCACCACTCGCGCCCGAAGGCGGCGTACGGCATACCGTGCGAGCGGCGCGCTTCGTCAGTGTACTGGTTGATGAGGACCTCTCGGCAAGTTGACTCGCGCGTCGCTGTCTCTACCTCGAGTGGGTCGGTGAGCAGCGACGCCTCGATGTCGGTGAGTCCAGCCGCCTCTCCAGCCACTACTCCAGCCGCCTGAGCCGCCGCCTCGGCCGTCGGTAGGATTCCTACGTAGTCCAGTTTCGGTGCGCCCAACTCGGCGCGCCTGAGCCCAAGCCGCCCGAGCCGCTCGCGCCGCCTGTGCACTGCCTTGGCACGCGCGCGCGCGGCGTTGCGACGGCTCTCCGCGAGGCGCTCGGCTTCGGCCTCGGGCTTGGCGGCCTCGGCGCTCGACACGACGCTCGGATCGTTCACAGCGCGCCGGAGCTGTTCGGCCTGTGCGACGCGCTCTGTGGAGTCAAGGCAGAGCCAGGGCTGGCACGCCCGAGGGCACAGCTCCGCGACAGGCCCGTCGTGCCCACCCGCCCCCGCCCGAGCGATCGCGAACGCGTCCGGCTGATCGATGAATGGAGTCGTGTCCGCCACCTTCGCGACGGCGCACTCGCCGCGCGTAGCTAGCTGCCTGCAACTCACCTCAGAGCCACCCACCCGCCACGGCCCCGCCTCAAAGCATGCAGCCCGTGGCTGGCGCTCTGCCCGTTCACACAGCGCTTCGGCCGTTGGTCCCTCTTCGAGGGCCGTCACGTTGAGGATGGCCGCGGCGGCCGTCAACAGGGGGCGTGTCGGGCAGCGTGGCAGGTACAAGCCGATGCCTGCCGGTGCATCAAAGTCACACGGGTCGAAGGGAGATTGTGCCGCCACTGTGCCGTTGCCAAGGACAAACGTGCAGCGTGCGGGCACGCGGAAGAGAGCGCCCTTGCCCGCGGGTGCCGTGCTCGTGCTGTCGCACGTCTTGACGGTGCAGCAGGTCGCGCGATCGACGGCGCGGCGTAGCGGTGGATGCGCCGCGAGCACGAGCGCCCCGAGGCCTAGTAAGGCTAGCTGGCGGGTGCCGTGCGTGGCGGGCAGCAGCACTTGGACAGCGATGAGCAAGCACGACGCGAGGAAGGAGCACACGCCATGAAAGACGAGAGCGCGCGGGTCGGACATGGCGACGTTCAGCTGCCTTGTGAAGTCCTCGCGCAAGCGTCTTAGCTGTAGCAAGCGTCTCAGCTCTACGTCGTCAGGGGCCTCGAAGAGCTCCCTCGCCACATTCTCAACTGCATGCATGCTGACGCCAATGGCGGCGAGGAAGAGGCCGCGCACGAGCTGCGAACGGATCGCCGGCAGCGAGCGACCAGTGCGTCGAAGCTGGCCGCACACGGACAGCGAGTTGACCACGCCAGAGATGGAGAAGAAGAGGCCGCTCATGTATTCGAAGTAAAAGAGCGGCGTCGTCCAGTTGCACTCGTTTCGGCAAGCGTGGCAGATCTCGAGGACATGCAGCGCGACGACGATCGTCACTGAGAGCGAGCGGAAGGCGTCGAGGTAAACGAGCCTCTTTTGGGTGCCGTCCCTGGCGGCCAGGCCGCCGACGCTCGGCGTGGCCATCCGTTCCCGTGGGGCCTTTTCGGCCTGACACACACCCACAAGCCCCGGGAGAGGCGTTCGCGGCGAGGCAATCAGCCGCGCATAGTGACGATTGCCAAATTTGTTGGAACTTTCCTAATGTGCAACTTTCGTAAAAATCTCTGACATCGTGAGCAAGGTGCTGATTCCCTCGAAAGAGCCTTCAACCTCAGAACTCGAATCGCGGTTTCACGATCTGCATTCACAGAGTCCTGTGAAATTCTAGGTTGTGGGGAAATTCTAGGTCTTACGTCGCGTGGCCACAGGGGACCATGCCCGCAGCGGTACGCCTCTCCTCTCCGTGCCGTCGCCCGCCCTTGGCGTCGCTGGCGGTCTCAATGACGAGGTCAACGATGCCGCTTTGCTCGCAGGTCGCTAAGGCGAAGAAGATCACCAAGCGTAAGCAGACGCTCAAGTTCACCATTGACTGCTCGCAGCCTGTCGACGATGGGATCATGGATGCTGCCTCCTTTGTACGCTTCTCGCGACGCTCCGCACATCGAACCCTGGGGGACGGCAGTGGCGGCCCCCAATGAGATACTGATTTACGGCGGCGGGTGAGGTGGCGGCCCCCACTCGCGTGCGCCAAACGCGCCTCGACTTGCCGAGCTGGAATGCGGTCAGCTACTTTCGAGAGAGCAGCCGCACCGACGTGGGGTGGAGGGCAGTTGTTGGCGGCTGCGTCAACGAATGGCGGCCGGCGGCGGAAGGGATCCCTTCGCACCCGCTGCTGAAGCACGTGGCACCGACGCCGCAGACGCCCTAAGCTTGACATCGCCAGACCTCGTGCTTACTTGCCCTTGCCCTCGTGCCCGCTCGCGCTGCGCGCTCAGGAGAAGTTCCTGCAGGATCGCATCAAGGTGAACGGCAAGGTGGGCAACCTTGGCGAGCAGATCACCGTGAGCCGCGACAAGGCCAAGGTGCTGGTGAGCGCGGACACGGCCTTCTCGAAGCGGTACCTCAAGTACCTCTCGAAGAAGTACCTGAAGAAGCAGCAGCTGCGCGACTGGCTGCACGTGATCGCCTCGAACAAGACTGCGTACGAACTGCGCTACTACAACATCCACGAGCAGGATGCGGAGGATGAGGATGAGTAGATGCGCTTCGAGGTCGGGCGTTCAGGTTGGCGGCGCACTCCCAATCGTGCCGCAGCTACAGTGCATGCGCGTGTGTGGCCGCGGTTGTACCAACTCGGCAAATAACTATTCTCAGGAAAGCTTTTCGTGCACGCACTGGGTAACGGCTAACCGTGTTGCGAACACGATCTCGAATTCATCGTAAGACGTAACTCCCCGAACTCGACGACGCCGGTTTTTCGTTATTTGGATTTTGCCGTTTACGATTTCGTTTCGACCCCTAATCGACCCCGGTCCCCGCCGCTTCCCGCCTTGCACAAGGCGCGGGGGGCGGGGGGGGCGCGCGCGGAGCGCGGACCACGTCTGACGTCACTGTCATCTAAGCTAGTGCTAGCCGAGCGAGATACAGTACCCTCGCGCCGCGGCGGCGACGCGGCGTACTATTAGAGAGCTGGGCGCGCGCTAGGGCCGCGGCCGATTGTCGTGGATTTGAGGCGACCGCCCCGCGCGGCGGGGCCCCGCGCGGGGGGCGTCCCCGTCCGCCCCGCGTGCCCGCGACCTTACCGCGACCGCGGACTTTGCTCTCGTGCACTTTGGATTTGCAGATCTATTAAAATTTAATTTTAAAAACAAATCCTCTCACGATACCGTGATTTCAAACTGAGTGATCCACGCGTCACGCGCCAGCCCCAGACACTGAGCCACCCTCCCGGAAGCCCCCGTAAGATCCCTTCTCTCTCCAACTCTTCACCGACGCTCTTCCCCTGAAAATCGCCCACAGCACGCCCGCCTCACGTGCCGTCGAGGAAGATGTTGCTGAAGTGCGACTGCATGAGTGCCTGGACCTCCTGCAGCACTTCAGACCACGCGTACTCGCGCCCGTCGAGAACCACGTACAGGCCACGGGAGCCGCCGCCGCGGCCGACGATCCAGCCCGCTGGGCCGGCGTGCAACACGACCTCCTTCAGCCGGCCGCCGCCGCTGAGGCCGCCGCCGGCGACGTCGGTGTGCACGCGGTCCAGGAGCAGCTTGACCTCCGCGCCGAGGCCCATCCGCTGCGCGCCCGCCTTGGCCGCGCGCATCGAGCTCTTGAGAGCCAGATTATGTCGGTTGAAATAGACGAAGCGGTACGGCTCCTCGAGCTGCGTCATGCGCTGCTGCGTCTCGGCCAGGAGTGGCGCGAGCGGCTGCAGCTCGGGGACGAGGAGCGCCGCGAGCTGCTGGTACCAGACGGGCTGCTGCCACTGCGGCGCGCTCTCGTCCACCAGCATGGTCACCACCGCCTGCTGCAGCTGGAAGACGACCAGACGATACCGCTCGGTCGGCTGCAGCCTGCCGCGGCCTGCCGCGGCCGTCTGGCTCGAGGCCATGCCACTTGGGCCTGCGCCGCCATCGCTGTGCCCATCTGCGGCGCCACCTTCGCCGCCTTTGCCGCTCGCGCCGGCGCCGTCTCGGGCGCCGTCGGCGGTCGAAGCCGACGCGGGCGCCGTCACGGGCGCCGTCCCGGGCATCGGTGGCGCGGCCGGCAAGGACGGTGACGAGGGTGGCGGCGGCGCGGACGGCGGTGGCTGCGACGGCGTGGGTGTCGGCTCGGTGGCGCTCGGCTCGAAGCCCGGCTGCGCCTCCAGATAAACTCGCGGCACGCGCACGGCAGACCGCTGGTCTTGGAGCGAATCGGCCGCTCCGCACACGAAGCTGCCCGCCGCAGGCACCGCACGAGGAAAGGCGCGCAGTTGGCGCTGGACGAGTGCGATGCCGATGGCGAGCGCCTCGTCGGGGAGCGACGCCGTGTTGAGCTGCAGCCGCTCGGCGCGCGACGGGTGCGGCGGCGGCGCGGTGAGAGCACTGACGAGATATGCATGCAGCACCTGCGTGGCGGCCTGCGTGAGCGAACTCCACACGAGGTGCTCGGCGTGCATCACCATAACGTGCTGGATGCACGGGTGGCGCGAGCGCAGCACGTTCGTGAGGTAGTGCACGCGCAGGTAGAGCCGCCGGTCGACGGGCAAGAAGCACATGCCCTCGACCATATCGAGCAGGTCTGGCCTGCTGGGGTCCTCCAGCACCACGCTCAGCACCAGCTTGAGCAGGAGCGGTAGCACGTGCCCGAGCAGCGTGCGCAGCTCATCGACGCCACGCTCCTCGGCGATGGCGCTGAGCGGCCCGCACGTCATGCGCAGCGTCGCGTACACGCGGCGCAGCAGCGCCATCAGGGTTCCATCCTGCAAGGCTTCCTCGGCGGCTGGCAATGTCTCGAGGTCCGCCGAGTCCTTATCCTTTGCCGAGGCGTCAGCCGCTGTCGGCTTGACGGCGGGGCTCGCCTGGTTGGGCGCTAGCAGCACGAGCCACAGGTTGGGTTCGGGCTGCAGAAAGATCTGCCGACCGTGCTGGGTGTGCAGCGCCTCGGGGTCGTGCGCCGTGAAGGACGAGAGCAAGTTGGTGACCGCCTCGGCGAGGCCGACTGTCTTCACCCGCTGGTCGAGCGGAGTGGATGCCGGGTGGTAGAAGAGGAGCTTACGCTCGGCCGTCTCCTCCGAGCCCAGGCGAGGGTCAAAGATGACAAGTTGCATGGGTGGTGGCAAAAGATGCACAATGCTGCAGAATTGTTCACGCTCACTTCTGCGAAAAGGTGGGACAGCAGCGTCAGCGAAACCGACCCACGTCGTTTGCCAATGAGCTTGCCTTATTAGAAGGGGAGCTTCGCCGAGCTCAGCGCGGCAGTGTCACGACGATGCATATGCGTTCTACGGCCAGGCTACACAGGGCCCTGCGCGCGATGGTGCTCGCATGCTGCTGCGCGAGCGTGGTGCCCTTCCACGCGGCGCCTGGTGCGCCGAGTGGCAGCGGCATGCGGTGTGCCCGCGGCGTGGCTGCCGCACACAGCATCTTTGCGGCAGCCACGACGACGGCAGTCGCGGCGCCGTCGAGCGCGTGGCAGCTCGACTTTTACAGCCGGCCCGTGCAGGGGGCGGACGGTAAGAAGTTGTGGGAGCTGCTGGTGACCGACGAGACGGGTGCCTTTAAGCATGTCGAGGCCGTGCCCTCAAATTGCGTCAACAGCCGCGAGCTGCGCAGCCGCGTGCAGCGCCTCATCGATGAGGCCGAGGTGCGACCGAGCTCAATTCGCTTCTTCCGCGCGCAGATGAAGAACATGATCTCGATCGCGCTCAACGAGCTGCCGGATGTGCAGTGCAAGCCGAGCCGCGTCACCTACGCGCTCTACGACTGGATCGAGGAGCGAGAGCGCACCGTATACCCGTCGATGCCGGGGTACCGCAAGCCGCGGCCCGACCCGGCCGGGCTCAAGCTTCCGGTGAAGCTGCCTGAGCAGCTGCGCGGCGAGCAGTACGCGGTCGCCACGCTGCCCTACGCCGAGTTCATTCCTGGGGGCTCTATCACCGAAGACAACATTGGCTTCGGCGCGCTCTGCCCGCTGCCTGCCATGGAGTTGGAACCGGACAACATGGTGGCAGGCGTAGTGATCTTCTCGCGCCGCTCGAAGGCGATTGCGGCGTGGCTGACCGGCCTCGACCTCGCCTTCGTCTCTGCCGTCCTCGAGTCACGAGAGCTTCATATCGAGGTGGGGCTGGATACGCAGTACTTGCTCGCGCGCATGCGGACGCCTATCCAGACGGCAGAGGCAGAGACTTTCGAGGAGAGGAAGCGCGCGACGGGAGGGCTCCACTTCCTCTCCATCCAGTCAGGCCCCGAGGCTGAGCAGCCCGACGGCTTCTGGCTCCTGCGTGACATCGAGGCCGCCAACCGCGCGCGCGCTTGATCAACGCTTCCGATGGCGCTTCCGATGGCGTCGAGGCCGAGCTGCTCCTGCAGGAGCGCCCTCTGGCGGAGCAGGCGCTCGTGCGGCCGGTCGTCCGCCGCGTCGTTGGCCCGAACTCCTGCCCACCACTCGCCAGCAGTGGTGCTCCATGGAGCCGCACGCAGTCGATGGCAAAGCTCTCAAAGCTCAACCACGCGTCGCGAGGGCATCGCCTGCAGCTGCGGGCGCAGCAGCTTATACACACTGTCCACTTCCCTCGCAACGGAGCACCAGGCCCGATATTTCGGGGCTGCACTGCCTGCCGGGCGTTTGGAGCACCGCCACGACGCCGCCGCCCGCGCCGTCTAATTTACTATCGAGCCGAAAGAGTCGAACTGAAAGTGAATTCGAGGCGTATCCATCTTATTCCATTTGCGATCAGTTCGACAGTTATTTTCAGCATACGCCACCCCACATATCCACTGCTGACGGCACAGTATGAGTATGGGGTCGCCCCCGGCGTGTAACGACATCGGACCATGTTGATTCCGTCCCGCCCGGTTCGGCCGGTGGGATCCCGCCGGTATCATCTGACATCTCACACACGTCACATGCGGCGTTACACCGGCCACCCCGCCCACACTGACACACATTTCACATACACAAAAGCCCGCAATGGGCCGCCACTCGCCCACTAAGTCATACAACCGTCCTCACTGCCACAGCGCCAATCAAGCGCAACCACGCAGCGTGTTAGAGGCGCCGGCAGGTGCGCTTATTCAATCGAGGCGCCAGCAAGGCGTGGGTCGTGCGGCACGGGTGCTTCCGCCGGTTTGCTCTCGTGGCTGACGTCGCGGCCGATGGCTTTCACTTTGATCCCGTTGGCGAGGGCCTGTAAGACTTCTCCGGCCTTGGGGCGCACGTCGCGATCAAAGATCGCGAGGGGGACGGCGAGAGTTGCGACGGCGTTTGGCACGTCGACGATGCCCGAGATGCGCCCTTCGCACGGGCAGCAAGAGAGCAGCAGGTAGACTTGCTCCTCGGTGTATCCAAACTTGGCCAGATACTTGATGCAGTTGAGCACGGCGCGTTTGTACGCGAGCGTCGCATCGAGAAAGTGCTGCCTGCCCTGCTCGTCGACGGAGATCCCTTCAAACACAAGGTACTCAGAGTAGCGCGGCTCTAGCGGACCAATCTCAAAGATGGGATTGACGCACAGAGGCGATGGGCCGACGACCGGAAGCATCTTCATACCGCCTTTGATGACGGTGCATCGCATTTCGAGGAATCCAGACATCTCGATTGCGCCGCAGAACGAGACCTCTCCATCGCCCTGCGAGAAGTGCATGTCGCCCATGGACAAATTTGCGCCTGGCACGAAGACCGGAAAGTAGATGGCGCAGCCGCGTGAGAGGTTCTTGATGTCGCAGTTCCCGCCATTCTCACGGCCTGGGACGGTCCGTGCCGCCTCGTTCGCCACTGCGTCCCACTCGGACTGCCCCATCTTGTCTTTAAAGTGTCCGAGGTTACCTAGCATCGCGCCGACTGGGTTCGGGAGGCACGCTAACGGCCGGGTGTGGCAGTAGCCGCATGAGGTCTTCTGCAACGGAGTGCCTTCCTCAGCGACAAGCGCGGCCTCTCGCTCATTCCACATAGCGAGCAGTTCCTTGCTTGGTGCGGTGCCGATCAGGCCAGGATGGATGAGGCCGGCGAATCTGACACCGGGGATGTGGCGTGAGCAGCAGTAAATGCCCTCGAAATCCCAGCACGCCTTCGTCGCCTCTGGATAGTGATCGGTCAGAAAACCGCCTCCATTGTCCTTGTGGAATGTGCCTGTGAAGCCCCACTCATCTCCGTCTAGGGGTCCAAGGTTGAGGAGCTCCACCTTCAGCAGATCGCCCGGTTCAGCAGTCTTGACCTCAATGGGGCCGGATAGATAGTGTACCTGTGTCAAGTCCACATTCTTTACGTCGTCTGCGGAGTCGTCGTTCATGATCTGGCCGCCAGTCCAATCAACAGTCTCAACTCGAAAGACGTCACCAGGCTCGACGGAAGCGACCGCGGGTATGTCGGGATGCCAACGGTTGTGGAGCGGCGGGCTCTGCGCCCAAGGTGGAAGCTTCGGGTCGACGTGGAGCAAAGTGGGCTTGCAAGGCTTGCAGAGCGCGTCGGCCATCGTGGATCGAAGGGGGTTTGGCTCGCTCGATAAAACACAAGAGGTCTCACGCTTATACCCCCCTCTAGTTTGCCACGGTACCGGTACGACAGCACCACATTCACCTTGTGAATGTGATTAAGCGTGGTAATGCTTTTTGGAGTAGGCGCTAAAGCCTTAAAAGCGCCGTACGATGACACGAGTTTTGCACGCAATATCCCTTGCGCACAATATCAATAACCATGTGGAATTCAAATTAATATCATATGTATGTGACGAGACCCACACGAGAGCGAGAGACACATCGTATTCGTTATGATATGATATCATCTCAAACACATTCGAAAACACATTACATCATACATGCAAGGCGTGCACATGTATAAAGCCCGCTCGCAAGTCCTGACTCCTGTCTACATGTAATGTTCACGTTGAACTAGTATTCGGCAGAGAGAGCCTCCGCTCACGCCAGCGCGACGAAATGATGCGCACATTCGCTGGCACCCGGAAGGACGCCGGCTTCGCGCCCTCAACAAGTTCACCCGAAGTCAGCCACTCCGTCGACGCGTTGCCGACGACGCGGGCCCACGACCCCGCCGGCGACTCAAGTAACGCCCGATGACACGCTGACATGTTCGTGTACACGTTACCGACCCCGACGCCGCCGCCCACGCCGCCGCCCGCGCCACTGCCGCCGCCGACGCCGCCGCCG